>JAUUDW010626815.1:0-19030 GCA_032361385.1 Panulirus guttatus
ATGAGCTGAACTTGGCAGATAAACTTCAAATATTTACACAGCTTACAGTATGAGAAAATACATGGCCATTTAACATGAACAAAAAAGATGGAAAGTTCATACATATCTCATGTCAGAGTTCAGTCTTAATATATATGAATCCAAGCTGTAAACAGATATGTTATTTCTCCCAGATGTTGACTATCTAAAGTGATCTACTTGTTAATAACAAGAAATAAGTAACAGCTAAGGTCAAAAGTTAAGCATTTTCAGTCTTTACTTTCATTCTCTATTTCTAACTTGGCTATCCCAGCCTCTAACAACACACAGGCCAGATTATTCTCATAATTCTGGGAGACAAATGACACCCAACTGCTTTCAAGGTGTCTTAGGTCACCAGTTTTGGTCTGCATATTTTTTCTGGACCAGTTAAGCTCCTGTATTTCCTTCTTGAGCTCTTCCAGTTGTGCTTCACCATATGTCAGCATCTTCTGCAGTGTGATGATGTGTGCCTTTCATGTTTCAGCTCCATACTCATTCATTAAATCCTAATTCATGATCCTGGTTGCCTGATGTTCAAACTGGGCCATTGAGTTATCCACACACTCACTCCAGGTGGCAACAGCAGTAATTTTTCCCAGAGATGGTGGTAGTAACTCATAATGTTTCATTCTCAGTGTCCACTAGTTGTCAAGCACCTACATATTCAAACTCACATCACTTTTGTCTCAAACTATTAAGTTTACTCCCGAAAATAAAAAATGCTTTTATAATGGTCAAATGCTCAATGAAAATTAGAGCTTCCTATCACTGATAATAGTGATATAAGTAATCTAGGAATCATAAATGTATGAAACATCATTACAGAATCTAGCAGACCAACTCATCTTGGCTTGACAGTTAAGAAGTGCAATGTTTTATTGAGCTGTGGGGCGGGGTGGCATCAGGAATGGATGGGGGCGAACAAGTGTGAGTATGTACATGTATATATGTGTATATGAATGTGTATGAGTATGTGGGTATATATGTATATGTTGGTATGTATATATATGTACTGTGCATATATGTGCATGTATGTATATATGTGTGTATGTGGGGGGATGGGTCTTTCTTCGTCTGTTTCCTGGCGCTACCTCACTAACGCGGGAAACAGCGATCATGCATAATAAATAAATAAAACCACTGATTCATGTTCCAACTGAAACTCCCTCAAAGGGGTTGCCACAGCAGTACTCTACATAACTAATGAACTCCAATGCTGCTTCTTAGCATTAGTGGCTCATCCTTAACAAGCCACTGGCAGAGGGCAACTCTAGTGCAGCATTTGCAGAGGCTCCTACCTAATGCTCCTAGCTACTATTTCTACCTAATGCTCTTGACCAAATGTTCCTACCCACTACTTAGATCTACTGCTCCTACCATTTAGCCAAAAGGCAGGGCTAGCACATAGTGCTCACTGTAGGAAAATCTAGTTACAAAGAATGAGCTGTGTGAGTTAAGTGTTGTCAAGTGTTAGGTATGACAAGAAGAGATTGTATGTTTATGGACAAAATGCCAGTAGTCCAAGTATGGGTGAAGCAGAAAGAAAAGACAGGTACCTGGGTCAGAGGAGTGCAATTTGACAACCAATGAAGTCCTGGCTCACTAAGGAGATGTCAATAACCCTCCCGATACCTAGGCGGGTAGTACTGGTAATATACCTCCCTAGTAGGCTGTCCTACCAAGTGCTACCTATGAAAAAATACATGGGGAACATTATATAACAAAATAAACATACAGAAACCAGTGGAACAATATGTACATTTTAAATAAACAGGAAAAAGAGAAATATGAGGTAAAAGCGTGTAATATAAAGGATCATGGGGGATATATATGGTCTCGCACACAATTCCCTTTGCCTTGTCATGATAAACAGGTTTCCTTTAGTACACAGGAATTACTTTTAGTGGATAAAAATAAATGTATGCCATATATAAACGTTGCTGTTTATTTTCAGCACATTCAGAGGAAACACACTTACATTCTACACATATTGGAAATTCCTTCCATTTTAATTTCATATAACGTATTCACTATAGGACACCAATTTTGAGCACAGGTGCCTGTGTCAAAGGAATGTGGGAAAAAAAGGTCATCAGTTCATAAAACAATGGTAGACCTTACCTCTCAAAGGAAGACATTATATAGGAATTGGGGTAAAATATTGGAGGTAAAGAAATCCACAGTTTAGTAGTGGATGGAAAGTAGCAAATATGGAATTAGCCAAACCTTGAGTTGCCAATGCTCATGCAATATCTATGAGATATAGTGGCTTATTGGATGCTGGACAGTCTAGCTAGAGACAGAGGCATGCCAAACCCATCTAATAGAAAAGGCCAAAGTAACAAAGGTATAAAAGGTCTTCTTTTCACTAAACTGTGTAAAGTAGAAAATAAGGGGGAAGAGTGCCCTCTACTCTCATGATGTGTGATCAACTCTTCTGTTCGAGTAACAGCTCTGAGGATACATACACTTGAAACTTAAACAAAATCCTCAATTCTTGGAGTGCAATGACAGAATTAAGGGGATGAAGAAGAAAATCTTCAAAGGAATTTAAGTGAAGGGAAATTTTAAAATTGAAATAAGAAGAAATTGGGTTCTGGAAGCATTGAATTTGACTAGATTACACCAAACCACTGGAAACTACTAATGCTTTTGCCCTAAAACTCTTTATGGTTGAAATAAAAAAACAAACAAGAAAAAATAAAATTATAATGACTAAGTTAAAAATTCTGCTGTACACTGCATTCTGTACATAAATTAAGAAGTAAACTACCCTTTCCATTCACAGGATTTCAACAAAAAACTCATTCACCACCATCATGCATTAGAAACAAGGAAAGTCTATCACAGTCTATAGTACTGTGGTATGTGTTATATGTTCATGGACTTTGCTAATCAATTATCACATAATTATTTACCTATTCTTTTTATGTTTAATAAATGATTAACAACAACCTGCTCCCAGTACAAAACCTAGGATATAACGGTACATAAATATCAGCATTTAAGGGAAAACAAAATAGGTTAAATGCAGTATTATGCATATCTTTGAAATGCACTCAAAGAATTTTTCATTATTAAATTTATAATACAAATGAGGTGAGGTCTGATGAGTACATTATGAATTTATGAGACTGCAGGAATTATCATGTGCAAATGTTTTCCTTAGGCCTGGAATGATGCTACCTACTGTAACAAGTGAAATGTAGCAAAAATTATAGTCTACAATAGTTAATTCAGTTGACAGGTTGAACTGAACAATATGTAGTTACGTTATGTGTTTAAATTTGTGCTACTGACAACCATTTTTTGGAATTTTATGGTTCAGCTTTGTAGATATTATGAGAACACCAAAGCTTTAAAACTGAGCCCAATATCTAATATTGAAGTGAGGTTTTTCAATGCAAGTGCATTAAATCTTTCCTCCTTACAGTTTATAGGTACATAATATGTTCATCATGAATAAAAAACCGCTGAGTAGGAAATCTGGATGCATACGAGAAGCTACAATCACATTAATTTAAATTACTTTGGAGAGTTTTGTACTCATCTTCATAATTTGGTTGTCAGATATATTCCAAAATTATATGACTGGGGAGTGGAAGTTGTAAAATCCATTTTTTTTTCTTTAAAGAATATACAGTACTGTATATTGTCTGATATTTTGTTTGGAAACAAGAAGTTTAACAAGAAACAGGTCTAAAAGTATAACAGGGCACACTAACAATATCTGAGTAAGGAAGTGAGAGGAGTGTATACACCAATCAGTGATACATGAAAATAACATAAAAGCTGAAGTTTCTGGTCAACTACTTGAAATAATGGCATGGAACGACTTATAACATAGTTCCTGAACTACCTAAGTAACTTAAGTAACAGCACTGAAAAAATGAATTACACTGTAAGGAGAAAATTCATTGTTTTAGAAACATCGCATTCACACCAAGCAAAGGAATATCTTTAACTGCAAGACTTGATCTTGGGATAAAAGGAGCCATAAAACTTTTGGCTATCAGCTTCTGTCCAGGCCCAGTTGGACCATAACGTAATATAAACCTGCTCATAAGCCTTACAATACATTATGTTGATACTGACACCAGAAAACTGGGCTTAGCTTGTGAAATTGTCTCTCTGTTTGTCTGCTTAGCTAATACTTCAGGATCTTTGGTCTTCTCTACTAACCAGGCAATTATTCTCAACCAACACAAGGGTACTAGAGCTAGCAATAAACAATTATGTAATCAGATGCACAAGATAAGTGAGAAGGGTATAAACCCTTTTTCTCTATTCTGAAAACAATTCATGACTGTACTGTTCGCAGTGTGACCAGGCAAAGTTAGACATAGGTCAGTCTGGGTACAATATAAAGCACTGGCACTGCCAGCAAAGTGGTGTAACAATAACACTACACAACCCACAAAGATATTTGTGATTTAAAGACAGCTGAATAGTTTTATGAGCAGGTGACATGAACACTATCAGTACTTTAACAGAATAAATTTCATTATTAACAGGGAGATATATAGATGGATTTACCATACTGTAATGGCTCAACCAAGTATGTACAGAAGTTGATAGCATAAGGTTCCTTGGCAGAAAGAAAAGAAGACAAATGTTCCAAGAAATGAACTAACCATTACAAATTACAAGCACTGGTGTCTTGCTAATTTTGTACGAAGTTTTAACAAGTAGATAAACTTGATAATGTAAGGAATATTGGGCTTTTTTACATTTCATTTATCTAACATGTTTGTCTGTAGCAAAATTTTGATATTTTATACAGACTTTCACGTGTATATAGTCTAAGCAGTTACTGATATCTCTACTGATCACACACATAAAATGTATTTCATACAAGCTAATTGCTAAACAACAAATTAAATGTCACATTGAAGCAAAAAATATGTACACTGAGATTACTTTTCTTTTATTTAGAGGATTCTTAATCATTATTACGTTTTAGCAGGGAAACTTCACCAATATAACATGTACTTGATTGTTTTAATAGCTGAATTTCTTGTAGTAATACTGATCAAGGAGATAAGAAGTTATTTCACACTGGGAAAAAAAAATGCAACAGGAAATTATGGTATTATGCTCTTGGAATTAGAATATTGGGGAATTAATATATATTTTGTTAAGCACATCAAAAGCTCTTCTCTTAATTAAAGAAAGCTTCTGCTTCAGAATGAAAAACACAGAACAGTCTTACCAAAACACTAAAGCCTAAACAATGGTAGGTCTAGCACTCTGTTTTACGAATTACTGAGTCTAAGGTATCTCTAGTCTGCTTGGGAGCTTGTTCTATTGTCCTCAAAGCTGAGAGTGCAGCCATATTGGCTTCTGTTAGACGTGAGCTTGCTTCTCCTAGCTCTGCTTCTGTTCCACACACAGCTATCATTCCTGCAGGAAATGTAGAAAATAAGGATTAATATTCAATACTTTAACATGTACTGTGATAATGTGGACTAATGTAATCATTCAGAATTACTTGTGTTTAACGAGGAATTGAATCCATGACAACACACAATCATGTCTACTATTAGAGCTTTTTGTTATTGTACCTTCAAGGACAAGATTATACAACACATTTAAATGCTATTCAAATATTAGAGGGGAAGATCCACAGTACATGAAGTTAGATCAATGCATAAATCCTATCGTAAAACACAATACTTTCCTTTCAATATCTTTTAATTTCAAACAAAGCACAGTAATTATATCTAATAAACTTTCACAAGAATTATTTTCATATTACCAGTTTTTATGACTTCCTTGTTAATCTACATTTCTTTATGACTTCCCTGTTAATCTTCATTCATAAACAGCATAAAAAAAAGTCTGTCTACAGATCATATACATAATGAAGGTGGCTTCATTAGCACTTACACCCAGCAGAAGCTTTGATAATCTTCCATAATCTCTGCATTAATATTAAGTGGATCACATTTACTGAATAATATCTTATAAATCTCTGTTCCACAGTATTTAATACATAATTTCTAGGACCATATAAATTTGCTTGAAATAATTATTAATCCAAGCAAGCTAATTAGAATAATCTTAAGCTGTGCCTAAAGGATTAACTGTAGGAATATACTATACATAAATGTTATATAGCAATCATATTACCAGGTTTCTTGTCTGCAAGGTATGTGCAGTAAGTGTTGAGGATAACTGTTAAATCATCATGAGTGTGGGAAGAGCTAGCTTCATGCTGCCAAAGATTACGATGCTGACGAACAAATTGTAGTGCTCCAACCCATCGCTGATCTGCCACAAGTTGTAACAACTGTAGAACAAAAAATTGGAGCATCAATACGTAGAGTAAAAGAAATGTGACTAGTATAAAAGGAATTTTTACAAATGAATTACAAAATCATCATTGTCCAATGTTGATCTCACAAAGATATCAGCCAAACATCATTACACTTCTTGACTTGCGACCTGCCACAGGAGACCTGCAGAATGGGACCCTGGGGCAAGAAGGTACGACAAATGACTAACTAGCTTGCACGGACATATAACCTGTACACGATTGGACTTTTGTCTAACACTGGTTTATTAATCAACCAAAAAATAGTGCTATTAGATTTACCTGGAGTTCAGCATCAGGTCTTGAGCTAGGTGGTGCAACAGGTAGTTCTAGTGACTGTGAACCAAGTGAGGAGGAGCTGACTGGGGAGCTTCCCTCAGTGTGTCCTATGCTACTCTCACATGCACTTCCCCCTTCACTTTCTTCTCCTCCAACACTTTCACACTCTCCTTCTTCTCCCTAGGAATAATCAATGGCAAGGGTAAGAATTAACAGATAAGCACAGTATGACAAAAAGGCAAATTATATCTGTTAGAGGAAATACAACAAAGGGCATTTAGAGTGTGGTTACAAAATTTATTCTTTCCATCTATTTATCTGCTACCATTAACTCCATTCTCATTTACATAGGGTGGGCTAAGTGCATAGTACTGGATGACAAAGGTCAAGGGTGCCTATTTCCTTGGGAAAAGACTTATCCTGCTAACCTAACATAATAAAGTAAAACAAAACTACAGTAACAAGAACAGACAAATTTTCTTTTTCTCATTTCTTATGATCATACATTCTCAAAATAGAAATTGATTCTTGTCAGCCCATTAAAATTACAGTAATATAAAATTTCAGGGAATCAAATCATCAACAGAAAAAGAAAAGGATTAAAGTACGGCAATCCCTTTTGATGGAAAAGTAGGTAGCAGAAGCTCATTGCTATACTTTCTTTCACAGAGTTCATCTGTGAATGTTTGCTGTCCAATATTTCTTTTAATATGTTCACCAAGTAACATATATTCCAAGATATGCATATGCAGGTACACTTAAAGGTCACTCAAAAGTATTATGGAAAAACATACAACAAAAAATTGTTTTATGGAACTATGAATATCAAGTCTAATGCAGTAGTTTCCATATCAAAGCTTCAGCATAATCACATCTCATACATGATATCAATGAAAAGACAGACTTCTTATACAAAACTAACAAAGAAACTCTGAGGGATGATGGATCTGGTTTCTACCATTAATACCTTGTATACATAATCTAAATGATGAATCCAAAACTATCCAAACTCAAGAATATTAATCCTACCTCTGGCAATTCTCTTTCAGGTGGCAAAGACTGTGAGCTTTGTGTTGGTGTTGTGGGTGGAGTCGAGTCCAATTGTTCAACTGCAGCTATGAGCTTTCCTTGAAGTGTGCTCAACTCTACACTATGGTCACTTGCCTAGGTAACACAAAGATAACATTAAAATATTTACAGCAACATCTCTTCAGGAAACAGACAATTCTGCAAAGTTATTCAAGATTTACCCTTGATTCTTTAATGCTACAGAAGATTTTGCTTATTCTATCCAGGTTTAAATCTATCATATAACATGGGATACAGTTGGAAAACTCTACAGTACATGAAGTGAGAGTGAGGTCACTGTAATGATGAAACTAAAAAGGGGAGGAGAGCAAAGGTGATGTGACCAAAGGAAAGGAAGAAACTAAATAAAAGGTTGCAATTCTAGATGACCGTACAGGAAAAGTTTTACCGAAGCCACTCATATGAATTACATGAAAAGTAAACTACATTTTAATATGTTTCATTTCTTTAGCAATACTAACAACACATATATATATGTGTGTTGCTAATTTGATGACCACACTAATCCATGATAATTTTATGAGTAGGAGTTCTTTAGGAGTTCAAATAATTTATTCAAACTTTATAATGACCACATGTTTCATGAAGGAAATCTGCCTCATCAGGCGTAAGATATTCACAAAGTTTCAGATCTCTATACAAATGCAAAACCTTTTACATATCCTAACCGCCATGCCAAAGTAGAGACTCCTGGCCATTAAAGGGAAAGTGGGGGATGCCTTATGGGTATGGGGGTCAGGCAGGGATCTGGGTGGCTAAATGCATGTTCAACTATTCTTCTTAAGTTATCTTGTCTTGATAATTCTTTCATAATGATTTGGTTCATAATAGGATGTGCTTTAAAGTTACCTAGGGAGAGGATGCTCATATTAATAACTTTAACCTATCCCCAGGTAACTGGGGTTCATAATAGGATGTGCTTTAAAGTTACCTAGGGATAGGATGCTCATATTAATAACTTAACCTATCCCCAGGTAACTGTAAATTACATCCTATTATCAACCAAATCATTATGAAAGAATTATCGAGACAAGATAACATAAGAAGAGTAGATGAACATGCATCTCGCTAGTCAGGCCAACCACCCCCACATAAACCCTCTTAATCATAACGACCAAGACAGTTTCTACTCTGGCATGGCATTATGAGGATGTACCAGCATTTGTGCTTGAGTTGGGATTTAAAACTCTGTGAATTGTTTACACCTGATGAGGTGGATTTCCTCTAAGAAATGTGGCGAATTATAAAGTCTGAATAAATTATCTCAACTCCTACTGAAGTACGATTGATTTCCCCTTCAGATATATATATATATTTCATATTCTTTTTCATCCATATTTGCCATTTCTTGCATCAGCGAGGTAGCATCAAGAATAGATGACTAAGCCTTAGAGAGAAAAATGCTCACTTGGCCCCCTTCTCTGCTCCTTCTTTTGGAAAAGTAAAACAGGAGGGGAGGCTTTCCAGCTCCCACTCCCATCCCTTTTAGGTGCTTTTCACAACACACAGGGAAATATTCTTTCTCTCTTATTCCTAGCGATATAATATATTTACATATATAGCAACAATATGAATGTCTTTCTTCATGCTCAGGGCAAAACATTTGATTTCAGTTTGGAATGTTAAACTCTCAATCTCTATAAAAAAAAATTTCAGGTATCAGTGAATATAGCAACTGGTTACATTAAACAAAGTCCCCATTCCTTACCTGGGCTGTCCTAGCAGCATGAAGCATAGCTATCAAGAACTTGGCATAAGTGTCATACAGTAAAGAGAGCTGAAAATGTAATTTGTACAAACAGCGACACAGATCAATGTGTTGCTCATCTGCACAAAGCTCAGGCAGGCTTTCACCCAGGTTCTGTAGTTTCAGCGTTGATTTGATACCATCCAGGCACTGATAGAAAATACAAGAAAAACAGTAATATACTGTATTATAACATTAATTAACTGGTCTGACAGCAAATGATTTTTCTTAGGTTTTTGTAAAATATTACAAATGCTCTATATCATACTTATTCTAGAATAGTTTCAGGAAAATATAGACTGCACTCCTACATGTCTGGCAAAAGCTACAATTAAAAATACAGAGGAAACCCCTGGTAGATACTGATGACTCACCACATTGGCACTCTCTCTCTTGTCCAGATATGTATCAAGATGTTCATGTAATGCTATGAAAGTTGACCGAAATCTTTGGGTTAACTGGGCACCTGCTAGCAATGCAGCATCAACATATACATATGCTAAGGGTGCCAGACCACTTAAACCTTGCTGGAAAATGAACAAATTCTTGTAAAAGTATAGTTACAAATTGCTACTTCAAACTCAAACTTTTACTAGTCTTTTTTTTTTCATACTTAATTGCCATTTCCCGCTTTAGCGAGGTAGCAACAGGAACAAACGAAGAAAGGCCGCATTCGCTTACATCCATTCTCTAGGTGTCGTGTGTAATGCATTGAAACTACTGCTCCCTATCCACAACCAGGCCATACAGACCCTTCCTCAGTTTACCCAGGCCATATCACATGCTCTGGTTCAGTTCACTGACATGCCACATGCATCTCTCTGACATACCAGCACTACTTCCCTAAATACCTCCCATTCCTCACCCATTCCCCTAGCTTGTTTTACTGTCATCTTTTGCCATTCTACATTCAGTCTCTTTTGGTATTTCTTCACGTAAGTCTCTCTTCCATGCTCACTTACTCCCATCAAACTCTTCTCACAGATAATGTTTCATATTTTCCGAAAACCTCTACAAATCTCCATCCCTGCCTCCACAATATAGTGATCAGACATACCATTAGTTGCCCCTCTCAGCACATTTACATCCAGAAGTCTCTCTTTTACATGCCTATCAATCAATATGTAATCCATTAATGCCTAATGACCATCTTCCCTACTCACATACGTGTACTTGTGCATGTCCCTCTTTTTAAAACACGTATTCCCAATCATCCTGAGCACACAACTCCACAATCTGTTCACTATTTCCATTCACTTTCCTGAATATCCCATGCCCCACAATTATTTCCTCAACTGACACATTACGTACCTTCACATTCGGATCTCCATCACTAAGACCTGGTCTCTTGCATCAAAACTGCTTATACACTCACTTACCTGTTCCCAAAATGCTTGCCTCTCATGATCTTTCTTTTCATGCCAGGTGCATATACACTAATAATCACCTGTCTCTCACTATCCTCATTCATTTTTACCCACAACAGTCAAGAATTTACTTCCTCACTCTCTTTCACACTCACCCACAACTGCTTCAGCAGTAGAGAGACTCCTTTCTTAGCTCCTGTCCTCTCACCAACCCCTGACATTATTCCCAAGACATTACAAAACCATTCTTCCCCTCTACCCTTGACCTTTGTTTCACTCAGAGACAGAATATCCAGGTTTCTTTCCTCAAACATACTACTTGCCTCTCCTTTCTTCTTATCTAAGTTACATCCACACACATTTATAGACCCCCTAACCTGAGCCTTCTAGGAGGATGAGCACTCCGTGCTTGGCTCTTTCTTCTGTTCCAACTTTTAGAAATTGAAATACAAAGAGGGGATGGTTTCTAGTCCCCAGCTGGAAAATTTTATCTTTAATATCTTATGAAGCTCAAAAACTTGCATATATTTATCAGGTTGATTTGATTTTAAAGTCCACTACTCAAGACAGGACCAGGTGAAGTTGTAAAGATATATAATCAAATATTTCCTCACTGAAAAATACAACACCAGTGACAAAATTTATACTTAACTCCTTAACAGACAATAAAACAGGATGTAAAATTAGAAAATTACGAAAAATAATAAAAAAATTGGTTGGTAGCGCTTCATGATAACTCACTTGATGTCCATACGCAGTTCACCCACACAATAGGCTTCACATCTCAATTCAGTATACATCAAACACTAATTACTGTTTATGGTAGGTAGTAGTTGGAAGGCAACGACCAACTTGAGAGCTATATTACTGGTACTACCTGCCTGGGTATCAGGAAGGTTAGGGACGGTTGCGTAGTGCGCCAGCACTTCAGTGATTTTCAAGCTGCACCCCTCCGACTCAAGTAGATGTGTTTTACCTCTGCCTCACCCACATGTGGACTGCTGGCATTCTGTCCACAAACATACAATCTCTCCCTGTCACTCACAACACTTGACAACACTTAACTCACACAACTAATTCTTCATAATTCTAGAGTTTCCTGTGGTTAGTGCTGTGCCTTTTGGCAACATGGAAGGAGCAAAAGACAGGAGTAGCAGGGAGGAACATTAAGTAGGAGTATTACATAGAAACATTAGGTTGAAGTACTAAGTAGGAACATTAGGTTGGAGTATTAGGCAGAAACATAAGGTAGAAGTAGTAGGTAGAAACATTAGGTGGACGCACTAAATAGAAGAAGAAGGTTGGAACATTAGGTAGACACATTAGAGAGAAGTAATCAGTGGGAACATTAGGTAGGAGCCTCTGGAAACACTGCATTACAGTTGCCCTCTGCCAGTGGCTGTTGAGGGTGAAGCACTAAAGGCTAAGAAGTGGCACTGAAGTTCACCAGTTATGGAGACTCTTTTGCCGTTGTGACCCCCCTTGAGGGAATCCCCAGATGGAATGGGCATCAGAGATATAAGTATACAATTTGTGTTAATGCCATCTGTCTGATTAAGGGGAAAATCAGAATTTATTCTTTTGGTACTGCTTAAGTATAATAAACAGTACCGAATGTAAAATGCTGAAGTAAGTGCACTGTAACTCACCTCTAAATAATGCAGGAAGGCAGAATAACTGTGCATCATCTCTCCACTCTCACTGAGATAATGGTTGCTGTCACTAACAAGCTCAGTGAACTTCATCACGCTCTCCTGAATATTATCAACATATTTCAAAACCTGACTTATTACCAATATCCTGTGATAAAAAGGATGGTATATCACAAACTATCACTGTCATTTCATCAAAAAGATACTGATACCTGTCATTAATAAATACATAAAATAATTTTGCATCCACTTTCTCTTTCTTTTCCTCATTCAACTTGTGCCAGATTTACTTACAGAGAAGACAGTGTTGAAGAGTGTGCAAGTCCTGGTTGGGTGTAAAATGGGAGCATCTGCAGCCATCAGAGACAACAAATGTGCCCGCCAAGTGTCCTCTAAATCATTAGGCTGTCGGATAGGGCGAAATAACATGGCTGCAATGCTTGGGGATGCATTACATGGAGTCATATCCCCTAAGTCACCTTCACTGCTTTCACTGTGGCTGAAGAAACAAATTCCAACAAAACAGTTACTTAAATATGTATCTTTATCATACACAAGTCAAAATCTGATTGGCCTAAGTTGCCCATGGGAGAGAGGAATACCCTGGCTTTCATTGATTGCTCATTAACATTATCATATATACTGGCACTATAAGTTGAGGAAAGAAGAATAATATGATGGATTTTTTATGTAAAGTGGTTCAAGAAGAAAAGAAAATTTGGTAAAAGGAAGCTGAATGTTCCAAATAAAATTAGGTGCAAGAAGGGCACGGATGTAGAATAGTAGAATATAAAGTCTGCAATTAAAAACTAATAAGCTGGTGCAACCTGTTAAAAGGAAAGCAAATGAAGAACTCTGAAAGGATGAATCTTTGGTAGAATACCACACTACTTCAAAAAGAGGAAAACAGGCATACTATACAAGTCTGAAAGACTGTTTGAGACTGAATAAATTCTTTTGCAACAGGAAACAAAAACCTGAATTTCATATATGACTCTGCCATTCTTGCAAGTCTCCCTTCTCACTAATTCCTCCCTTATTCCCTCTCAAATGCTGCTTGATTTTAATTTTTTTTAATTTTTTGAATCCTTTACTATTAATGTATTACACTACAGCTATTGTATATCTACAATACACAGCAAGTAGTCATTTTATTGCACCAGAAAGACAACTATGGGTCATGAGCTTCGGGGTGCAAACTTAGTGTAACAGCAAAAGAACAAAAAGATCCACGCTTTCTCACACACCACTCACCACCACTCTTGTTCATCCCCTCCCTCCCTCTTGCTTACCACTGACTACATATTCATTTTATGCTTTTTTCAAATACTTCATAATTACTGTATTATAGCTGCTGTATAGCCAAAACATTACAGTAATACTGCAAAGCAGTCATCTAATCACATGAGGAAGTAAATTTCACGAAAAAGAAAATATTGAAGTTTCTAAATTCTGTTTAAACAAATTCCATCTTTCTAATAAATGCACTGGTTCCCTAATTCATTGTTACTTTACTGCAAAATTCGAATAAATCAGCTAACAGGATAACTATACATATATGCAATGAAATGTCATTATCTTTACAAATACAAATGGTATCTATTTTGGTGAAAAGAAAGTTTATGAAAATTTGGTGATAACTACTCACTCAGACATGGAAGTAGGTGAGGCCGGTCTGCAAGCAGCAGTAGTATCAAGAGTAAGCTTTGGTGGCATAGCGGTATGAGCAGCAGTAGGTGGCTGTGGGTGGCGGGTGTGGGGTGCTGCTGTCCGGTCACTAGTGCCTAACGTGGGATCATCCACAGGGGACACAGATCCCTCTTCTTCCCACCATTCATGATCAGCTGGGGGTGTGGGCTTTTTGCCATGAGAAGGCGTGAGCTCAGAGCTGTGAATGTCATCCACATGGCTGGAAGGGTCTCCATCACCAAGGTTGCTGGGAGATCGTCGACGAACACCCCAGAGATTGAAGTTGTCCACACTCTCCTCCTGGGAATGGATTGTGATGTGTGACATGGCTTATAGACCATGAGATGCTGCAAGGATACAGATTAACAATCTCATCATTTCAAGTCTGCTTTGGTCTTATGTAACACACATTACCTCAATCAGAAAAGTCTAGGTTTATCTTCAACTCCACAGTTTCATTCATACACATAATTGTAAAATTGTTATTACCTGTTTCTCCCTCCAGTGTTTTTTTCACCTTGCTTTCCCTCTCCCTAATTCTATTCTGTTTACCCTAATTAGTAGTTTTCTTCAATCAATATCATCAATTATGCATGTTATCATCCATTCTTCAACACAGAGCAAAGCTAGATTCCTCAACTTGCCACTCAACCCTAATTTTGGTCTTCCTTTTACATTCACCTCATCATTTCAGCTTAACTTCCTGTGCCTACTCTTATTCATTCTTTTCATTTTCATCCTACCTGTACCATGATCAAAGTTTAACACTATCTCAAATACTTGTTAAATTTCCCATTTAACCCTTCAATTTCCATATCTCCTCTATAATTCAACGTATCTCACTACCACTGCATATCTTTCCCCCAGATTATCTCAGTAAAAACAAAATACATCTTTACTACTGGGAGCTGTTAGTCATTCTCCTATTCCATACTGGTGCTTCATTTTCATTCATACACACTATTACCACTAAATCTCACCCTCCTAAATGCTCAGGCCTTGATACTCAAAAAATCAATTTCACTCAATACTTTCATCTTTTTCTTAGTCCCCTTCCCACATACTCGCTTCACTTCTGACAAGTAGGTATCCTTAGTCAGTCTTTCTTTACTCATCCCCTCCATGTATCTGAAACATTTAAGCATGCCCTGGTCAGCTCTCTCAATCAGATAGAGAGAGACAGACATACAGACAGAGAACAAAATGCTGAATAATGAATAAAAAAATCACATTCAATTTTAAGATCAGCATAAGTTATCACTATGAAAATTATATAAGACTAACATATAAAACTTACACCCTGACTCTCCAGTTCGTATTCCAGGAAGTCAAAGTCCTTAAAGACTTGAAACTGTTTCTCTGATGTTGTCATGTCATCAGCAGTACGATCATTTGCTGTATCACCAGGGGCTACTGAGACTTCTTCAGTTGAGGATGCCATGGATGACTGCCTTTCCAGTTCTGAGCTTTGGCTGAATATCACCTGATATATATGAACAAAAAATTGTTAGAAAGGTGTCCATAATCCAGACATATGTGTGTATTGTACTGTATTTAGTGGAACACATAGTGTCTGAACTACCGTCTAATTGAAAGTGATGTGCATTGTGCATATAGATATAATAACATAAAGATTATGGCTGATTTTTATGGATGACCTTAATAAGCACAGTAGTCATGTTCTATGAAGGATATCCCAGGGGAATAGCATAGGTGGCAAGGTAACTTAAAAGCAAAGATATAAATGAAAGCTTACGATACTGCGTGCAGTAAATAATGGCTTTTCCATTTGAAATTTGTGTGATAAATCTAAAAGCTTAGAGCAAGGCATGCAGTAAATAATGACTTATTCAAATGAATTCCACTTGTTCCTAAAAAATGATGTTTTACTGAATTCCTGACAAATTCATTTTCAATGCATCATATAGTTTTATTCATTAGCCTTACGAAATGACACAGAAATAATAACCAAAAAATAGATAAAATCATTGGATAAAGTTAAAGCTAAACTATGACATATATGGACCACTTGCTGTAGAACAAAGCTTCGCTTTATTATACAATATCATTATCTAAAAAGGTACATCATTCATTTTTTGATTACCTAAAATAGAAGAATACTTTTGAAAGTACTAAACACTTCTACAAGTAAAAGTAATGGAGATAGCACACAGGGTTTTTCGAACTGATTTTCAAGAATGTAGTCCTAAAAAGAGTCCTCTTACAGACAGGAAAAAAAAATCTGTTTCCCATCTTCTGATCTGTTATTATTTACTACATTCCCATTTACATGGGGTGGATAAGGTGCATACACCTTTTGTACATACTAATTTTGTAGAACTAAGGTACCCAATCCCAAAATATGGCAAATAATGGGGATGCCCAATTACATGCTACCCTGCCACCCACTTCATCATAAAATATCATAACATATAATATCTAACATCCTTCCAACTCTGTTTAATACTGTATCAATATCAAGTGATTAAATGTATGAAGATCAATTTCTTGATGAACCACTGCCTGATTACTATAACATTAAAAACCATTTGGCTGTAGTTGGTTATTTCATATTTCATGTGTGACTAATGTAATTAAGGGAGTTCACCTGTGTACTGGTAGTATATTAACTGAATGATAACAGAAACCTCTAACAAACAACTAACTGTAATAATCCTAGCTACTGTTTCCAGACCATCAACTGTATATACATTAAATTAACGTGATGTCAAAACACAAAATCAAAGTATCTAAATATAAAAAATGCCAAGTTTTGGTTGCCCTTTTATGTACATCCTGATAACAAAAATATCAGTACCACAGAAGACAACTAAAGCATGCAAAAACTTGAAAGCAAAGGATAGCATAGCAAAAGCATTTGCAAACAATTACTATATACACGAATACAAAAAAAAAAAAAGAAAAAAAGAAAAAAAATTAGATGTCAGATTAGTATTCAATAATAATCAAAGTAAGAGCTCCATATCAAATTCTTGTATGCATAACTCAATGCACACTACTTTCATCCACAGAGACTTTAGGTTAACATTTACAAAGATTCACACCAATGATCTATATATAATCCATACAATATTTCTTTCTTTCTATAATGCCCATGCATATTTCACATATGATTTAAATTTATATGCATTAGTTGTATCTCATTACTTTAATGCAGCTACACAATAGACTGCTAATCATAATATTCATAAATTATTCTTTAGTCAAAATTCCTCATCTGAACCATCTGCAACGGTCAAAAAAGTGGCTATTCTAGCAAGAATTTTTATTTCGCCATGTTGAGTGTTACTTACTTCTGTGCCACTAATAACATTGTTACTTTTAGGATTACATTTGTTTTATGGAAGCTGCAATAGGATGGGCAATTGAATGCCCTCATCATGGCAACCTCATATGCTACATATACCTTATCTTACCTTCCTGCCTCAGGAGGCAGCAGAAGCACATGGGAACTCACTAAAACTTTTATGGCTCCAGCACCTGCCTAACGATACAAATATACTTCAAGTACAAACCCACCTCAACATACTCGGCACACAATTCTTTGCAGCAGCACTAACCTCTCCCATCCAAGCCATTTCATAACCTACCATCAAACCCCCCCCAACCAAATTCAAAGCTCACATCTGCCTCATGTTTCAGCAAACTAAACTTGCAGGTCCCAGTACCCACAACAAAAATCATTAGCATGACATACTCATACTCTAATGATACAACAAGCACTCAGCAGCTGCCCCCCACCCCCAACCATCTGTTCTGACTTTTGTTTTACTCTGAATACAGAATACCTTCAATATCTGCTGTTGCTTTCCCTTACTACATTCATTCTCACTATATTCAGCAAACCTGCTCTGTTTAGTCTATAATGGTTCTTCCCTGCATGAAATCTGTCAACACCCACTCATTTCTTTATATAACTTCCATCAACCTTTATAGTTGATTGAAAACTAGTATCATACAACCCTAGGACCCCTTTTCCAGGGCTCCCAAAGCTATGAGGCTGGTCTCCACACAAGAAAAGAAAGTGATGGACTCCACTGGAGTAAGAACATTCGTGATAAGACTGTACTTCTAACCATCCAATGACAATAACCACTAGCAGGCTGAGACCAGAAACATCAACTAAATATCAAAATACATACTGACCAAGCTGATTGTTACCAACATACCAAGTACACTTCCTCCTCCATACAGGCTGGCATCCAAACATTCATTTTCTGGTCACTTTTAAGCATTCATAGTTTAGTATAAAAAAGGTAATTGTGAGAGAACGGATACTTGTTTTTTACTAAATCATGCTTTATAAGCTAGTTAAGTTCTCCTAACCTTTGAGATATTTTCACTGTTCATGTTGCAGCACTTTACTGCATTTCATTTAAATGACATGGGCATTAAACTATATAATCACATTCTAAATGCAGATCATCAGTGTTGAATCATTATGTTCAAAATACCAAAAAAAATATCAAATTTCTTGCTATCTGTAATTTGTCATTAGCGTGTACTTTTTACTTCAGAAACTTACAAAATTTTTACATTATCAGAAACAGTATTCATTCACTCCATAAAAACAGGGTTACCTTGTTGATGTTGCCATCCTGCTGCACACCATTACCAGAACAACCAAGGTCATGAAATGGAGAAAGACACGAGAGACAAAGGTTAATTTTAAAGCCATGCCATTCCCAGCAAGACTTTCATACTGTACAGAAGGGGAAGAGAGATTGTGATTCAGAGGACTGTTAGATTTTCTTAATTTAGGTCCACTTTCCTTAATCTGCTACACCTCAAAATAGTTCTTGTAAGTGAAAGTGATTTAAAGAGCAGCTGGTAAAAGTTGAGATTAAGC
>JAUUDW010626816.1:0-11451 GCA_032361385.1 Panulirus guttatus
GAGCGCGACGGTACAATCCCTCGAAACGTCAAAAATGAATGGTACAGCGTGAGAAGATGAAGCTTCGTCCACACTCGAATGTCGTTCAGCCATTCAAGATTGAATCCATTCGTTCCTTGAGGTACAACAGGAGAGACAACTCACCATTTCCTGAATAATCCGTCTCCATCTCCCTCCACAGACTTCATCCAACGGCGGGAAAGCCCTTATGGAGGTCGCCTCAACCTGGCCTCTTCATTTTTTCCGAAAAATTACTTTTTCATGTGAAAAATAAGGGAAAAAAAATAACAATCTAGAAAAGTGGACCGCGATGGGCTCGTGCGACCCGCCATAATAAACGTGACATACGTAATGAGTCACGTGATCGATAACATGTCCGCCACAATGGGAAATATTTGAACTATGACGATGCAATTATTCGTCTCTACGTCACCGATACCAATTAAAGTAAAAGAATATGATAAAAAACTTAATATAAATTAATTTTTAGGACTATATGCGGAATATAAGATATGAAAATGGTAATTGTTTCCTATTCTGTTATGATTATTCCTACATGAAACGATAACCGACCATAGATTTTCATATTCATCATTAATTATGCTAAATATAATTAAAAAAAATGATTTAAAAAAATTGTGGAGTTAATTGATCAAGTGATTAGATATTTAACAACCACGAGCGTGTCTGACTCACAACACGTACGTATAGGGGAGCCAGAGAGACCACGTCTCATGACATTTTTCTTTGCGTTTAATTGGTATTATATATAATTTTTTCTGACTATATTAAAGCCTTTAAATATATATAATTAATTATCTCTCGTTTAATGGCTTCCTATATGACTTTAACACGATTGCATAGGAGAACCAGGCTTCATAAAATGTATCTAATTATTCCATTAATGTTTAATATAAGTTATTATAATTATTTCTAAGCTTTTGATTATCAGATCAATTATTTCTATTAATCATTTAGCTTCATTTTTACTTAAATAAGAGAAGAGAGAGTTTGGATAAGTATACACCCAAGGAGCTGTTGAAAAAGGTGGACCCCCGAGCGCCTCAGGTGTTGAATGTAAATAAAGATGGAGATGGAAGACCCCATCAGCGAAGTCTGCACTCCCGAGGACCTCAAGGTTGGTGCCTGTTTGACGCCAGTTGTGGTAACGTAGGCGAGAGGAGAATTATAGATCCTATTTCACCTAGAGTCTCCGTAAATGTCAGGATGTCACGTGATAATGGTATATTTTTTTTTGATAAACGACGTCAGAGATTTTTCTAAGTACGTGACAAAGTCATGATTCATATTTCATCCTCACGCCCGAGGATGGCGAGAGACCTCGTGATGTATGACATAAAGGGAGAACTTTATTAGGCCAAATACCAGTTTAGAATCGACACTTATTTTTTTATGCAAATGGACGACACTAGGTTAAAGGTCTAGGATAGAGACGTAAACTTTTACAGGCTTGATGTCTTAGTTATTTTCTTATTAAATGTTTACTTTTACTCTGAGGATGATATAAGACTTTAGGATTACACTTTACTATCCCTTAAAGCTCACAGTATAATTTAATCCGTGTGTGGTAGGATCGTGAAGACCAGGAAAATCGTTAATTATATTTTTATTTTTTATTTATCTTTGTATAGTTGATGGTATTTGTCTGTGATTCTTAAGCTCCATATTTCTATCGGCTTCGAGCATTCGCAAAGTTATGTCGGCTCGAAATATTGACTGATTGCGTAATATCTTTCAGTATCGACTGATTGAGTCGTGCATCCAAAAGCTGATGCGCTTGTAATAGATGATGTGTTTTGATGGAGATGGAACCACTTGTCAACTTGCGCTCTTTATAGTTGATGTCGAGCATGAGATTTTACGTGTAATGCCTCCCTCTCCCACAGCAAGTGGAAGTTACCACAAAGGCGGATGGACTTTGAAGTTCAGGGAAACCGTAGGGTAAAACCTCTTTATGCCAAGTGTTCAGAGTGTAAGGAATTGTTTGATTACTACTTTTGTGACAAACAATTGAATAGAATATGAGGGACGCCTGTAGCATCTCACTATAATATTTAAGTATCGGAAGTGTGGACAGATGATCCAAAACATCCACCTGGCACTTCGTTTCAAGTTGTTAGGGCTGTTTATGGTTTGTGAACTGATTGTTCCACTTGCGTACTGAGCGCCTCCACCTCTTGCAGTGCTGTCTGCATCACCTCTGTGCCCGTAACCTTCGTGCATATGCTGAAACCCACCAATGACCTTTGCGAGTGGTCCACACAGACTGTTAAGAATAGATTAGTATCATTTCCTTCGAAACCCATCAACGAGAAGATGAACAGGAATGATGCCTACTTCATCCCAAAGCAACATAATTTGCTTAGGCCTCATGGTTCAACATGTGACCATTTGCAATTTATCATCCTGTGAACGGCTGACGGCAAGCATTCATTTGAAGCATGGTTTAGATTCTGTAATGCTCTATTTGTTTTTAAATTGATTTACAGAATCTGAACGCAGTGCCAAGTGGATGTTGGCTATCAGATGATTTCACTCGTGTGACTGGCACAACATAAATTGAAAGACTAAAATAAATCAAATTACCTCATTGCCATTCTCCGATCGTAGAGGATTCGTAAGGAATTGGAGAAACTGTTCTTTTCTTGTTGGAACTTTTGAGTAAAGACTCCTCTTTATAACTTACGAAATACTACTGCCTTGGTCTATACAGTAAGCGAAACATGTTAAGCATTACATGACACAATCAGTCACAGACATAAAGTGACATTTGTGTGGGAAATAAGAATGTATTCATCAATACCAAGTAATTATCTTCACTTTTACCCCTAGAAATAAACTCCAAGTCTGATTTGACGTTCTGGACTTCTAAAAACAAGTTGTAACCCCATTTGTTTTTGAAGACAAAATAGCATGAACTAAAGTTAGTAGAATCAGTCTAAAAGGTATTGAAATGTATTTTTAGAGATAACATGTTTTAGGAAAACACTGATTACCGTGACTGTCACTTTATTTTCCTCTTGGATCGTATGATGCATGGTGCTATCCACTAGATGCGAAAACAAAGTCGCATGTCCTCAGAAACAAGGAAAAGTAGCTTATGATAGACTGCAAATTTCATGTTTAGTGTTCCTAAGTGGAAGTTAGTATGTTCTTTGAAATTTTATGATACAGTATTTATTAGTTAACCCCACATTGTCCCTTTCCTTCATAGTGTTCCTTGCTGTTGGGTTATTTAATACTAAAAGATAAGAAATATTATATCTGATGAAAAACCTTGTTTCTTAATTCCATATTTATTTATAAAACAACAGATGCACAGGAAATGTTGATCTCAAAGCTTGAACATGTGCATATTTTTTCTGATAGAATGCTAAGTTTACATTGGTTCTGATGATTTTTTCTAGGTGTATTACCTACTTTTTCATTATTTAACCTTATACGTTCCCTAATATACTACTAATGCCTTATTTGATAATGCTTATTGTGAAAGAAAAGATAGATTGGTTCTTCACAGGTATATCCTAGTAACAATGAATTGTGTAAAGCACTTGATGTAAATGGCCATTTCGCAAAGCTAGTTTCAATGCAGAGCTGAAAAAGACTTTTACTAAGTAAATTTAGATGTAATATTTGTGCTCCAGAACATTTAACAAAGTGATATTGGTGAGGGCTATGAGGCTAAGAGAACATCTGTGGTTAATTAATGGAATAGTGGGTAAAATATTTTCAGAAATCAACACGATGTATGAAATGTTGCGTAATTTTCTGCAGCTACTCAGATTTGCTCTTAGTTTTAACATTAGGATCAGATTATACTAATGTAATTCCTTTGTGCTATGTAGGACCATGTGATTATGATTTACCACATGGTCTTTTGTTTTTCCCCCATACGTGATCGCCATTTCCTTGCTAATGCGGAAACGGCAATCAAGTATGAAGAAAAGGACCACGTGTTGAATCAGATGTGTCAGTGGCTTTGTCTGAACTGAGATTTTGTTATTAGAAAAATAAGTAGTTTTTTGCGTAAATGTAACAAGCAATTCCATAGATCAACAAAACCTACGAAAACCTTATTTAACTGCTTAGCATTTAATATATTTTATCTAAAACATCAGAATTTAAAGATTAATCTACCTTTATATTCTGATGTTTTAGATGAAATATATTAACTCTTTGTTTTTCTACGCATTGTGGGCATTATTCTAAGGAAATTTGTCTACATGAATGTAAACAGTGCTTTGTGATCACACAGACATGGCTTATATCTCACATATTTCTCTCATAACATCCAGATTATGATATTTTTCGGCTGCTTGAGAAGGGAAGGTGAGGTTTTCATAGGTTCTCTAGATTTTTATGGGTATTTTACTACCTCATTCCATAACCACAAGTTTTTCGTGATTATATTTGTCACCACTGTTGCCTTATATAATGAAATGATAGTGGATGCTTTTAAGTATTAGGTTAGGGGCACCAAAGACGTAATGCATGGATGTGAAAGTAAAACATATCAGTGGAACCTTTTATACTCTGTACAAAGGATTTAATCTGGGCAAGTTTGATTGGGAGCAGCAGTGGTTATGTAACGAGAGCAAAAAAAAGAAATTGTGATAGTGGGGAGAGCTATAATGATCAGGGTGAATTTGAAGTAAGAATACAGTACAACAGTTTCACAAATTGTTTGACGCCCTCAGTAGAGAGTTCAAGGGATGGGGTCCCACATGTGGACTCCCTCCTCATACATAGTTCATTACAAAAAACTCACCGTATTTTTCTCTTTTGCTTTCAGGCATTTGAACAAACTTACAATGAAGAAGTGAACAAAGGAGAAGTTTCAAGCAAGACTCAGTTTGAATATGCTTGTTTCTTAGTTCGCAGTAGGTAAGTCTATAAGCTTGATTTCATCGTATTTTTAAGTAGATATAGTCACTAGGAATAATCATGATGATATTAATGATGATAATGATATTGATAATATCTTACTGTTTATTTAATTGCTTAACAGCTTTAGCAAGACAAAATCAGGAACAAAAGAACAATGGCTTCATTTGAATAAATCCAGGCTCAGGCTGCATTGATGGTGTAACATAACAATAATGATACTAGTAATAAATGTAGTAGTAATAATAATTGTTGTAAATGGTAATAATTATTAAACTTGTTATTATTATAATAGTAATGGTGCAAGTATATGAGGTTACTAAATGCAGAGGGGAGTTTTTATCAAGAAAGTGAAGTATTTTTGCGAGTAGGAAGGGAGGAGGATGAGTGGTTTTCAGAGTAGGTGGGTCGGTATTATTACCATTTTGGACATCCAGCAAATTTTTTTAGGTTAGGTTAGGTTTGGTTTGGTTGAAATTGTTTTTCCATTGGACTTAGATGTCTCCTAAACCGTTTTGACCTTCGTTTCTCTTGCAAACAGGCAGATGTCTGATACAGTAATTTTACCAATGGATCTGCATAGGGGATGTGATGTCACCATGGTTGTTTAATCTGTTTGTGGACCGATTTGTGAATGAGGTGAATTCAAGGATTGAAGAATGACATACTGGAGATGAGGGAGCGTAAGTGTTGAGGGTTGTGGAAGGAGTGGCACGTCTGTGGTAACCCGAAGGTGAGGAGCTTGAGTGTCAAGGCAGTTAGTTTGCAGATGACATGGCCCTGCCGTCAGACTCCAGAGAGAAACTCCAAAAGCTGATGACTAAGTTTGGGAGAAGGTGGGGAAGGAGAAACTTGAGAGTAAATGTGAACAGAAGTAGAGTAATGAGGGGCAGCAGGATTGTTTGAGTCTACTTTACGAATGGGGAAGACCTGGAGGAAATGGAGTGATTTGGGTAACTGGGAGTGGATATGGCAGTGGATGGAACCACTGGGGGCTGAATTGAGTCATCACAGGGAGAAGGGTAAGTTTGTGGGTGCATTGTGGAATGTGTAGAAGGAGAGGCAAATGTCTCTTTGGGCAAAATTGGGTATTTTTGAAGGAACAGTATAGTAGTCCAAACAATGTTGCATGGTTGTAAGTCTTGGAGCCCTGAATGAACAGTAGAGGGTTGACATGTTGGAAACAGAATCCGTGAGGATAGTGTTGTAATGTAATGTGGGTTGATCATCTAAGGATTGACAGCATAAAAGAGAGGTGTGGTAATAAAAATCTTAAAGAAATGCATTCTAATTGAAAGAGCTGACAAGGTTGTGCTGATATATTTCAGAGATATGGAAAAGATGAGTGACAGAAGACTGAGTTGGAGGGAGAAAAGGTGAGGTACATACCAATAAGATGAAGAAAGGATGGAGTTAAGGAGGTTATAGTGCATCGGGGCCAAACTTTCAGGAGGATGAGAGGCATGTGTGGGATAATATGATTGGATCGAGTGGTGAGTGGAGGATGACGTGCAATCAGTGAACTGAACCACGGCATATGACGTGATTAGGTAATCCTTGGATTGGTCTTTGGAGCTTATCTGTGGATTGTAGGTACTGATTTCAGTGCATTATACGTGACAGCCTGAGAATGGATGTGTGCAGATGAGGCCATAATTCATTTGTTCCTGATGATACCTTGCTAAGGTTTGAAAAGCAGTTGTGGATATAAAAACACAGTACTGTGCTGGTCATCAATAGAGTGTACACAAAGAATGTGTTTCTTTGGATTCATAAAAGGACCATTGGATTTCGCTATGATTTATATGAGTATGTGAAAGTAGTATGTTACAACTTCTAATATTTATGATTACAGTTCTATGTATATGCTGTAAACAAGATAATTTATTTGGGAATGTGAAAGTGGTGAATTAAATCTTCTAATATTGATTATGATTACACTCGTATGTATGAAGTTGTAAACCATGAAGGAAAAATCAGAGCAGGAAAATTTGCCTATGCATTTTTGTGTATTTCAACACATCAGAAGCAGATTGTAACAGTTCACAGGGGGAGACATTTTTACTTGCAATAGACATTGGTAGGGTGCATTATTTCCCAGCAACAATGATAAGGTGTATCATTAAAGGCCCACTAGATTTAGGTCAAAGAATTTTCAAAAACTGCAGCTGCTTCACCATGTACTCATTTGATTAGAAACATGAGCAAATTTATAGCTAATATGGAATGGTTATTGAATAAAGTATGTAGGAAGAGGATTATCAGTGTTGGTTGCCTCTGAACACAGTTTGCTTTTAATCATGAAGTGAGAAGAAAGTTAAACAGAGTCTTTTTACATTTATTTTTGTGTTGCATTGCACTTTTTTAAAGTAATTTGGTAAGTATCATTCATGTTTATATGCAGTATATGTTTATGATCTGTCATCAGTGAATGCAGCTCCAATTAATAACACTATATTGTTAGGAAAACTTGATTTGATTAATGTTGCTTTGATTAAAGTCACATTTTCTTAGAATCATCAGTGTTAATGAAGGACTTAATGTATTTGCTTGCGGGTCATGTTATCAGGAAAGTAATAAGGTTCTGGGGAGCAGACACCAATTTAGATAATAATGCAATAGATTAGGCATATATTGACGAGAAAAGTATTTGTAGTAATAGCTGATAGATAAGTAAAGCTTTCCTTTACATTAGATTGTAGTAATGATGTTGTATGCTTAGGTTCTCAGGATGAAAAACATTAATATACAAAAAGTTTGTGAAACCTATGGCTTAGCATGTTAGTGGTCTCATACTTCTGTCACTAGGTACCCTGCAGACATTCAGCGTGGCGTCATATTGCTGGAGGAACTCTACAAACAACCAGATGAAGTTGGTAAACGAGATTACATATACTACCTTGCTATTGGAAATGCTCGCTTGAAGGTACGTGAGAGATACAGGGCATTTTAAACTGAAGATGTAAAATTTACATTGAGTAAAATCAACCTGAAGGATAAATGATCAAAAGTACTCTAGTTAACAACTGATCTGTTTTTTGCAACCTTGTATCAACTTATTTTGAAAACCTGAGAAAGTATCTTTGATTTCATTCCCTCCTCTGATGGCTGTGTAACCAACCAAAGGTATTTATATTCATATAATCTCTCTCTATCTTGTACCAACCCAGTCCTGCTTTACACTCCAGCTCTTTACAATCAACCTTTCTGAGGGATATGCATGTTGAGATTAATTTTATACTAGTTTGAATATTGTGGTTGTGTATAATCTCCGATATTACCAAATTATCATACCTTAAATACCTCACATTCCTCACCCACTCGCCTTACTTTACTTGTTCTCACCTTTTGCCATTCTATGCTCAATCTCTCCTATTACTTCTTCACACAGGTCTTCTTTCCAGGCTCAGGTACTCTCACCACTCTCTTCTCCCCGACATTGTCTCCTGTCTTTGAAAACCCATATGACTCTTCACCCTCTTCTCCACAAGTCAGTTATCAGACATCCCACCAGCTGCTGCTATCAGCACGTTTACATCCAAAAGTCTCTCTTTTACATGCCAGTCAATTGATATGTAATTTAACGGTGCTCGTTGACCATCTCTCCTTGTCACATACATACTCGTATGCTTGTGTATATCTCTCTTTTTAAATTGGGTATTTCCTATCTCCAGTCTTTTTTCAGTACACAACTCCACAAGCTCTTTAGTATTTCCATTCATGACACTGAATACCCCATGCATACCAATTATGCCCTTAACTGCCACATTATTTACCTCCGCATTTAAATCACCCATCACTAATACCCAATCTCATGCAACAAAATTGCTGACACACTCACTCAGCTGCTCCCAAAGCACTTGCCTCTCATGATCTTTTTCTCATGTGCCAGGTATATAAGCACCAATAATCACCCATCTCTCACCATCCACTTTCAGTTTTACCTACATCAATGTAGAGTTTACTTCCTTACACTCTGTCACACATTCCCACAGCTTCTGCGGGAGTAGTGCTACTCCTACCTTAGCTCTTTTCCTTTCACCAACCTTTCGAGGCTGATGAGCATTCCCTGCTTGGCTCCTTCTGTTTCCTCCTTTAGAAACTGAAATTCAAGAAGGGGAGGTTTTTCAGCCCGTGGCTCCCACCCCTTTTAGTTGCCTTCTATGACACTTGGGGAATATGGAGGTAGAATTCTTTCTCCCCTACCTCAGGTATTTTGCTGATGCTGTATGTTTGTTTGTATATACTCTTCACCTGCTTGTGGTTACACTGTGGAGAAAGAGGCACCTCCAGTGAGGTTGCATCGCATCAAAAGACGTAAGGGAGTCCATTCTCTTGGGGTAACTTCTTTGATCACTTTGAGGAACTTCATGTTTCATGTTTCAAAGGAGTCCATCACTTCCCTGTTTATGATTGTTGCACAGACTTGAAGCTGAAAGAGCCCCATAAAAGGATCCGTGGGATCACTGGTTTATATGTTATAATGATATATACCTAGTTTGTACATTCATACATCAAGAGTTGAGACATACACTCCTTCGTGCAAGCTTCTTACACATTCTAAACTTCATTTTTTCTATTTACCAAAGCTTTCAGTGCACCTTCAATTCTTCGTCCTCAGAAGACTCATCTCTAACTTAAGCACATCTGCAACCATCCTATTTTTTCTTCCACGTAACTAAGCTCATCCACAGTTTCAAGTTCCTCTCCAGTTGGGTTAGTATTACACTGAAATCCTGTTTCATAGATTATGGTATTATTTTTACACAACATTCACTTTCAGCATATTCATACGCATCATGAAAGTAACTTAAGTATTCTATCCATCTCCACGCCATCATGTAGTGCCCCACCAAAAAAAACATGAAACAACTGTATTTCCACACTAATTTCAAACTACTTATATATGCACCGTTTTCATTATAGGGGCTTTGAATATTTACATTTTCCATGCACATCAGATAGCGCCAGAATTTATAGAAGAGTTCTCCAAATCACTTCATCAGATACTGCTGGATTACTAAGCGGTTGTATTTACTTTTCTTCTTCCCAGAAACATAGTCCATTTTTTGTCTCGAGTGCATCAGTCTGGTCAACGCAATCATTTCCCAGTCTAAACCCACCTTGTTTTCCACTGCCATGGGTTACGCTGATCCTTTTAAAGAACTCTTATCAGTTACCGTCCTTTGCCATCCTCCTTACCACCTCTGCTCAGATGATGTGTTACTCTATACTTCTTACACCTTTGCTCCCTTTACCATTAACCACTGCCATGGTCTGGTCAGCAGGCATGTACGTACTTTATTGCAGATTTGTTTGTTTACTGAGATGTCACATGTGTAATGTAATCGGAAATTTCATCAGCTGATTTGTGTGTATTTCTTTACATCTCCTTGTAGGAGTACCAGACTGCATTGAATTATTTGAAAGGACTCCTTCGAGTAGAACCAGGAAACCGACAAGTTCTTGAACTGGAGTCTTGCATTAAGAAACGAATGGAAAAAGGTGAGAAAAGAATTGTGAGGAAACTGAACTCTACAGAAAATAGTGAAGTAATTTTTTTTTTGTATTAAAAAAAGTAAAACAATTGGTGTAAAATAGTTGACTGTTGTGAGTATGACCATACTGCAGTTTCTTCTTAGCTGGAGCTTCTAAATTTTCCTTCCCCTACCGCCACCACATGCACATATGTGTTTGTTTTTTGTGAAATACCAGTAGGAAGGATTTTGCACTGCACTGTAATGAATGTTTGTAAGTTTTGTATTAGTCATCCCGCTGGTGTATAGGTTAGGATATAATCTGTAGTTAGGAACCGAGTAGATATAAATGTAATAATGAATATTGTGTCTGATGGAGAAATTTTCCTTGCAGATGCAATAAAAGGAGCCGCAATAGCAGGTGGAGCTCTCCTTGGTCTCGGGGCATTGGTGGGACTTGGTGTGGCATTATCCAGGAAGAACTGAACTATATTTGCATGAATCAGGTAACGTTTGGTAGTTACATTCAGGTGGATGTGATTGACAGCAGTTTTGAAAGGAGATATATTTCTAATTATTCGTTCCCATATTTTTAACATAAACAGTCCACTGTAAGAATATCAGAACTCAGATAAACTGCTCAGTCCATTCCATGTCCTTTTGTTCGTTTCTGGTTGAGGAAGATTACCATTTATTTCATCGTATTCTTTATCAAAGTAAGCTAGTTTGTCACAACACAACATTACTAGGAAGTAATATCCATGTTTTTGGCAAAATGTGTTATGGATTGTTCAGTAAACTGTGGTCGCTAGTCACTTGCCGTAAGATATTAAGGGATTCATATGCACTACATGTACTGCACAAGATATGTGTAATTCTAGTTTCATTTGCTCATTAGCTTACTGTTTCAGCAAGAATTTTGTGAATTTTGGAAATAGATATGATATGTTAAGCCATAATGTTTTCATACAATATTCGTAGATGTAAATATAGGAGTTTTATTTTATGTATTCTGTGAATGTCCTTTAATGAAACACTAACAATGTGTAGAGATGAAATCTGCATATAT
>JAUUDW010626827.1:0-11451 GCA_032361385.1 Panulirus guttatus
TACTTAGCAAACTGCCACTTGGTGGTCAAGATGTTGTTAGCTCTTTCTTCACTACACCAGACGAAGGAAACAATTAGACGATAGCAAGATATATATGATTTAGATTCTTGGAGTAACCATAAGATTAATATCTGCAAACTTTTATTTCTTATAGATATTTTTAATTGTTGATACTCGACACGTATTCCTAGGCAGTATGAGATCAATGTTGGTGTTTGGTTACGACTGACGAACCTTCCCATATACCTTATTGGCCTGTTAGTAATCAGCTTCCATTAAACTTTCTAATCCCACGGGACAAAAACTTCCTGGCCCTCAAGCTTAAATGATGATTTATTCATCCAGGCTGTTATCATATTCCCATACAGCCGCTGTGTTGAATTTCATGTTGAATTGCAATAGAAAATTCCACTGACTACCAAACGATGTAACTAACTAGCTGGGTGAGCGCGATTCTCATGCCATCTATCGGCAATTGTTGTAATCAAGTAGTCAGATTTATGAGAAAAGTGGATTCTTACGCCATCTTTTGGCAATTTTGTAACTTACACCCCCTCACCCAACCCCACCCCCTCCAGGGTAGTCCCTGAGCTCCGCCAATAAATAGCGGGAGAATGAAGCTTCGAAGCGTTTATCTCTATTTCAGTCGTTACCCAATAAATCGCTTTATATCAGTCCTTTCTAGCAGACGACAACATGAAAATACACTTTTCATTGTAAATCATAAAGGAAAAAATAAACAGCTGTCAGTAGTCTGTAAGAAGATCTATTCTTGTTTCACTTGAAGCGGAACTGTGTTCAGGATGAGTTCGAAAACAATGTTCCAATACATATCTTCATCTCGATTTAATCATATGGATATATTCCTTGCCAGTATATGTAATCATGATTCAGATGTCTCTCGATAACTAACTTGGTATTTTTGTGTTAATGAATGAAATGAATGACCCTTTGCATAGTGTGATGTAACTCAACTTTGCTTCGAGTCAAGAGTCGAACCAAGTTCATTCAGAGTTTAGTAAATGGAGGTCAGACCAGTCAGGCAATATGTGCTTAAAAATTAATAGTAAGAAAGGCGAATGAAATTCTAGAATTAAAAGGGAAGGCATTGAATCACATGTCTAAGAAACGAACCCTCACACTTTTCAATTCAAGTGTGCTCCTCTAGCATGAATATCTCGTTCAGTTTTGGTCACATAGAATAGAGGGAGTTCAGAGGCGAGATAAATAAATGATTCTAGGACGATATGAGAGCTATCCAGAAGTCCTAAACTTGCTTAGCTTAGAAAAGAGAAGGGTGAGATTGGGGCGAGATACGTAGATGAATCGGAACAAATGCTCTTAGAGCATTCCAAAAGTCTTAACTTCTTTAACTCGGAGAAGGTTAAGATGTGATTTAATATAGCTAAATAAATAATTACTGGTTTTAACAGTCTCACTTTGAAAACCTTTCTAATTGTAAGTCAGTCTGAATTCACTCGTGGCAATGGACAGAGAGTGGTGGGCAAACATGTCACTTGGAACTACTGGTTGGTTGTTCGGGCTTGAGGCCCACAACGATCAGGGTCATTCAAGTCGTCAACGTCAAGGTACATCATCAAACGAAAAATCTTTAACACCTTCTTCAGGTGTTTTAGAGATTATTTTGAGACCACATACGTTTGTGTGAGGCATTATGTATGTGGCCCTAAACCCCAAATGGGGCAGTACACTCTTACGTCAGAGGGTGATTCGTAAGTGAGAGTAGATAAAGGCAACAGCATAGATGCTGTTAAGATGGTACTAGCAGAGTCGGGCCCTCGTCTACGCTTCTACGGAGAGCTGCCACACCCTCCCTCACCATCACCCTCCCTCTTTATCTGGTTACCTCGCTTTCCCTCATCATAACTACTCTTTCCCTCCCTGGCTACGACACCCTCACTCATCACCACAACTTCCTGCCACCCTCCCTCACCCTAGGCTAGCACACCCTCCCTAACTACCACCGTGCACTCCCTTCCCGGCTATCATACTCTTTCTCACCACCACTACCACTCCCTCCCACCACATCCTCTCTCTCTCTCTCTCTCTCTCTCTCTCTCTCTTACAGATAACCTCGACATTGACCATTAGCTCTCCTATCATCTGCCCCTTCCATGCACCACTACGTCTTTCCCCCTGGCCATCACACCATCACTCCTCTCCCTGGCCAATACACCTTGAACGGCGTAACGGCATTGCTTAGTGGTAAGATTATTACTTAACTTCACTGTCTTCTCTCTTCACACCTCCCATATTACCAGCTCAGCCATCCTACTCAGCACTAAATATTTTCTCAAAAGATTTACGATCCCCAAGCAGATAGCAGTGCCTACCCTGCCAAGGAAATGAATAAATTATTGGCTACCGTATACTGGTGTTAGTTGTCGTGTGTCAAGCAACTTCTTCGAACTGCCTACAGTGAGACAGAGAGAAGACAGTATCAGCTTTTTGATATCATGTATAATATTCTTCCCTAAAATATATCACCCTAACAGCCAGCAATTTCTATCTTTGCTGCCGAAGTGGATAGATTATTGGCAACTTTGCTTGGGGGTTAATCGTCATACGATTAACAATTTCCTTATCGTGTCTGCAGACAGACAGACAGGTGTAGAGATATGAGAAACATTTAGCTTTAAATCCACGGTTAAGTTGCGCTTCCCTGGACAGAAGGCTTCCTTTATTCTCATCTGAATCTTCATCTCTAGCGTAACAAAGAGCTACGAGAGACCCCAGTAGTCTGTTGTTGTCTGCGTTTATAGAAACCATCTTTGAAAACAGGATTACAAAACCTTTCCCTTCCACGCCAAGGCTTTGAAAGGTCTTAGATGCCCTGTGGGTGCATTCTCAGAGTCATGCCTCGCACGTCCTTCATTATTTGCTCAATGGGCATTCCAAGAAATCTGTACACGCCTAATGAATTGTAATGGATTTAAGATCCTTTGTACCTCAGTACTTGATCCTAAATTCGTATCTGAAATAAAAGCTTTTGATATCATAATATACCTTTGACTCCCGTATGGCCAACCTGCTTTCACTTTCAGTCGAGGTCCCACAGTGCAGGGTAAAGTCAGATGAGGCTTCAGTTCAGTTGAAGTCCCTACAGTGTGGGATAGAGATAGAAGAGAGGACTCCAGGTGCAGTCCAAGTCCTTAACAGTGTGAGGTAGAGACAGAAGAAGAGACTTTAGGTTCGGTTGTGGTCCCCATAATGTGAGGTCGAGACAGAAGAGACTTCAGGTTTAATCAAGATTTCCAGTCATCACGTGTGATGTAGTGAGTCCACTTCTCTCTCCCAGCAATATGGCAGACCTTGATTGTTGTGTGCTTGCTGTACACATTAACCCTCGGCCGTTGTAAACTTACGACAGAGCAGATCCATTGATACGTTCTACGATACGACAGTTCCCTTGTTGTGATCTTAAGGCAAGACTAAACCAGCATAGTACTTTGAGCCCACAGCACAGCAATGTCATACAGTGTCATAGTCTTGCAGACTCAACTAGACCTTCCAGTAATGCAATTTGCGACATAGCAAAACTCTACTGTGTCGTGAGCGTGGGACGGGACACATCTCTGTAACTTCACCATCTCGTAACTTGCAAGGTCTGGTGCGTCCTTTCACCACCCTTTTTCTTCGCTCGTCCAGCGAGACGTGTCCGTAATCAAGCATCTTTCCAGGAGTCCCCAGTCTGGGAAAAGATTCCAGTCCAGAACAACTCTCCGCTTCTGGGTGCTGACCGATGAACTGAGGTTGATGTCTCCAGCAGAATACTGATATTAGAGGTGGCTACATTATCATACACTGATGATAGAGTTGATTGAATAACAGTATATTGATGTCAGAGATGATTACATTACAATATATTGATGTCAGTGTTGATTACATTGGAATATTTCTTTTTGCCTTTATAAAGTTTAACATTTCTGTATGAGTTGTGGTATTGGGGCCCAGTGATTGCATTCTATATCCTGTAAGGTGTTGGGAGACGGTAGCTACCTGTCCTGTGTTGGGAGATGGTGCTGATGACACCCTAATGGTGGAAAGTGTTGTTTTAAATATCTACTGGTGGAAAATTGTTCTGCCAACACCTACAGGTGGAAGATGGTGCCACCAACACCCTGTGGTGGAAGGTGGTGCTTCCAGTACTGTGTTGGAAGAAGGTGCTGACAACACCTTGTGGTGGTAGGTGGTACTGACAACACCTTGTGGTGGAAGGTTGTCCTCTCAATACCTAGTGGTGGAAGAAGATGGTGACACTGCCAGAACCGTGTTGGAAGATGGTGCTGACACCGGTGCGTTGGAAGGGTGTGCTGACAGCACCTAGAGCTGGAAGGTCTTGCTGTCAACACCAATTGGCGAGAAGTGCGAGGAGTGGGGGAGTAGGGGGATGGACGTCTGGCAATGACACCTTCCACATCAAAGACACAAATATCTTTTCCATCTCGCGTCCCTGCCACTAGATTCCGCATGGAACAATTCTAAAGACGGCGACGTTGTAGAGCGACCCGATGAGGTGGGGACTGGTGGAATTCCCTTTGATGAATCGATGAATAAATTAATGTCGGAATAAAATGAATAAAACATCTTGGCCTGATGGGTAGATGGACCTTCTCTGGTGACGTCCTGGGTGCCACTGACGACCTGGCTGGGTGTACAGACGACCTGGCTACTGAGGACCTGGCCACTGACTACCTGGCTGGGTGTACAGACGACCTGGCTACTGAGGACCTGGCCACTGACGACCCGGCCACTGGCCACCTGACTGATTGTGCTGACGACCTAGCTTGGTGTACAGACGACCTGGCTGGCTATACAGACGATCTGGCTGGCTATACAGACGACCTGACTGGCTGTACAGACGACCTAGCCACTAACGACCTGGCTGGTTGTAAACAAGACCTAGCCACTGACGACCTGACTGATTGTGTTGACGACCTCTCCACTGACGACCTGGCTGGTTGTCCGCACGACCTAGCCGCTGACGACCTGGCTGGTTGTACGCACGACCTGGCTACTGACGGGCTAGGCCAGCGATGAAGACGACTTGCACATGACTGATTCTTCTTTTCACTCTTTCTCCACATCATTCGATTTGTAATTTACATACAAATCCAGCACAGCTGTGATGAGTCCCTCTTCCGTGCGGTCTACCAAGCAGTACTATTCTCCTCTTCCTATCGTTTCAGTGGTTTGTGGACGCGTACATCCACTCACAATGGAAACCTGTCGCTTTGAAAATCCCCTACTGTTCACTATCATTCCACATGTATCAAAGTACTGCAAAGACATCAATCTTCCTTCACACGTATATGGGAAGGTTAATCATTCGTAACCAAACCCCACTACTGATGTTGCTAAATCTCATACTGCCCAGGAATACGTATCGAGTATCAACAGTAAAAGATATCTATAAGGGATAAAAGTTTTCAGATTTATAATCTTTAGGTTACCCAAGAAATCTAGATCATATACATTCCATTATCGTCTGATTGTTCCTTCGTCTGGTGTAATGAAGAAAGAGCTAACAACATCTTGACCACCAAGTGGCAGTTTGCTAAGTAAGGAAGGCATACGATCGGGAGGATCTTAGTTTTCAATACCTCAAATGAACCTTGTTCGAACCATGACTCGAAGCAACACTCGGTTGCATCTGATTATCAGTTTTTTCTGTTTCTTAACTGCATTTATCAACAAATATGTTCCCCAAGTTAGTTATCGAGAGAAAACTAGACCATTCCATACGCTGGCAAGGAATACATCCGTATGGTAGATGACGAGAGAAGTGGATTCTAACGCTGTTCATGAACCCATCTCGAACACTGTCTCAGTTAAAACGAAAAGAAGATTCATTTTTCTACAGACTAACATAACTGTATAACTTTTATATAATATATAGTGAAAAGTGTATTCTTATGTTGTATGTTCTATTTATATACGGAATTTCTGGTATATGATTCATTTAACTGAGAAAAGACAATAGAAATCAAAGCTGCCATCTGTTGGCAGAACTCAGAGACTACTCGGGGACCTTATGAAATTGCCAAAAGATGGCGTATGAATCCACTTCTCTTCACAAATCCGGCTTCATAGTTCCAACAATGGCCAACAGATGACACTCTTCGCGCTTTCCCGCCCAATTGTTACATCGTTTGGCAGTTCACAGAATTTTCGTCTCTAAGTCAATAGTACATTCAGCACAACGGCTGTAGGATTATGCATGAGCTTCTTTAAATGAAATATCATACTGAAGAGCTTTAGAGTCAATAGATTTTTGCCCCTTGTCATTAGAAAGTTTAATAGTAGTTGATTACTGAGAAGCCAATGAGGTATCGCTGGGCGGGGATATAGACCTACTGTGATTGGCTGAGGTGGGACTACTTGGGGAAGTTATGAAACTGCCAATAGATGGCGTGAGGATGCAATTCTCACAAATCCGACTTTTATAGTTACATCCAACGCCAATAGATGACACTCTGAACGCTAACCCGTCCAAGTTGTTACATCGTTTAGCAATTCAGGGAATTTTCTCCTCAAAATCAATGAGACATTCAGCCCAGCGGCTGCAGGAATGTATAGCCGCTTTTCTGAATTAAGACATTACATCCAAAAGCTTCATTCAGTCATTCTTCATCCCCGTGTTACAAGGAACTCTCAACACAACACGTGAATTACTGAGGCGCCCCATTTGGTATTCCTGGGCAGGGGATGTAGACCTATTGTGAGGTCTTCAGAGACGATAGCTTTTCTCTCTCGTCTTGATATTAACAGCAATGTTATTCCTGGAGGACGTGAAGGCGTGTGACGTGATCTGGGCAGCATTAGAATAGTGGCTACGCCGACGTAATTTGCCATTCTTGCGTCACACAATGTGACACCCGGACGAAGGATTTTGAGAAATGATCATCGATCTAGCCTCACTCTGGTCGAAACTGTTTTCACCATATTGACGCGTATCGTTTGCTGGCGACATTAGAATATCCTGGCCTTTTAAACTAATAATACAAGGATTATTGATTTCATACCTCGATGGAAATGAGTATAAAGAAGGGCTATCATAACCATTGCGAAATCTCTCTGGCATTGACGCTTGCCAACACAGAGAAAACGAGTCGCATTGATCATTTCGAAATTCGTCATCACCACTACAAGTAAACGAGGTCAATTGTCAATTCACTGTCAACTCACTATTCTAATACAGTATATATACAATGTATACAACGCATACAATAGAATATACGTAGCTTTACACATACACAATTTAAACGAGGTCTTCCGTTGGCCAATGTCATAGGGGAGGCTATTTTGCATTTAATGATTTTGCCTCTCTACTACAAACACTTCCTGGCCATTATCAGATTTGGTCTTTATGCCACATGGATGACCAAGACGGTGGTGGAAAGATAACGTTAGTGATATTATAGTTAGAGAAGAACCTGATATCCAAACAGCAGGTGATATCTTGTGGGAAGGTTTAAGTGGTTTAGGAGGATTTGTGACGCAGCCGTCATATCAGTTCAGTTTCAGTTTCAGTACTTTATTCCTTGATAGAGTACATATGAATATAACAAAGGGGCTTACTAAAGCCTAAGGAAGTTGAGACATTGCTTCAACACATCAATATTATTTACATAATGTCTGGCCAGTCCATATGGGGAGGGTCATCGTGTCTCCTTCAGGGGGTCGTGGAGTGGTGGTTCAGCAGGCGTCACGGAAGCGTTGTTTGTGGGGACATCTTAGAAGGCAGTGGACAAGGGTGCGGCTGTCGGGTCTTTCATGATGGACAAGTGCGTTGCTCGGGGGAGGTAGGGATGCCAGTCTCCCGAGCGAAGTCATACCCGATGATGATACGGGCAGCAGTCACGTCCCTTTTCCGTGGCCCTTTTCGACCGACTACATATGTCCTCAGCCAACAGACTACAGTAGTCCATATGGGAGGAGGAAGTGAGAAGGAGGGGGGAGGGGTTGACGTGGGTCGCGTGCTCACGGTGGGAACTGAGGACACCACAGGGTACTCTCTCCTTGACGTGGGGACTGTGATAACCCGACTACACTCCAGTCTCCTTGGTCATCCTTGACATATACTATACAGCACTTGCTGCCTCGTCCACGTCTCTATCGCACCATCCTTCACTGGGTGTCGAGCCCCTGTCCTTCCCTCACACCCATCCAGCGACTTCCTCAAACTCGCCTCGCCACCTCCCATTCCAACCAGACGAGAACTCTCCCTCACCGTACTAGGAAATGATCTCGACCTCCCCTCCCTCTACCCCTTTCACAAGTTCCCCTGACCATCTTTCCTTCCCGTTGGCCATTATTCCCTCCCTCCCTCCCTCCCTCCTGTGGGAGTCAGAAGCCTTCCTTCCTTCCCTCCCTCCCCTGGCCACCCTTCCTGACGTAGCTCCTATTTCATCCGCGTGGGTCAGGATCTTCTGTCTGCCTTCTCTTGCATGGGGCGAGGCCTGCCTAGTCGGCTCACAGGTCCCTTGTCGACTTCCCTGGGTGTGTTGCCTCTGAATCGTATCCTGAATGACATGTTACACAGGAAAATCTGGCTGTAAGCATCTATCAGCCGGAGCAACCCCTTGATATCTATCTCTGTGGACCGCCTCCCTGGCCACGGCAGGTTCTTCTGAGCTAATGTGGCCACGGCAGGTGCTGCCGAGTCAGTGTGGCCACGGCAGGCACTACAGAAGCAATGTGGCCACAGCTAGTGCTACCAAGCCAGTGTGGCCACTGCACGTGCTACCGAGCCAGTGTGGCCGCGGCAGGTGCTGCCGAGCCAATGTGGCCACGGCGGGTTAAACTGTGATAATATGGCCTCAGCAGGTGCTACAGAGCCTATGTGGCCACAGTTAGTGCTGCCGAGCCAGTGTGGCCACGGCAGGTGCTACCGAGTCACTGTGGCCACGGCAGATGCTGCCGAGCTAGCGTGGCCAGAAGATTACTAAATTATGGCTCCGAAAGCAAATGAAATCATACCCAGAGGTACCCAATTTAGTCATAAATAGTTACCATGAAGCCAATTTATAGGTCTACCAATTTGACATTTTTATGTAGATTGATTTTGACATGTAAATCTTGACACATGCTGCCCTCCAGTGGTAGTGACCAGCTCACTCTGTGACGCACCAGGAAGGCTTGACACTCCCCCTCCCCCTGATAATTGGTACATTGCATTTGACCTGTATTGTTAGAGCTGACTTGTAAATGTAAATTTTGCAGTCATACGCTTGTGTGTTGGTGTGTGCGTGTGTGTGTGTGTGTGTGTGTGTGTGTGTGTGTGTGAAATAATTAAAGCCTCACTGAATCAACTGCTGCAGAAGTGTGAGAAAATACACATGACGGAGGCAGTGAGGGTTCAGATATTGGGGTAAAGGTTCAGAAAAGCAAGTTTTGCACAAACACTGTGGTGGCAATGTGTGGAATGGGACTACTACTTCTACTACTACTGCTACTACTGCTGCTACTACTACTGCTACAACTACTACTACTAATACTACTACTAGTACTACTACTTGTACGAGATGGCCTTCAAAAAAGCTCTGCAAGGAAGATAACGAATAAAAATTAAGTCATATGGTATAGACCTCCTGTCTGTACTTCAGTGACTAGAATGATCGGTTGACTGACTTCAACCAGAGAGTAGCGACTGAGAGACAAGCCTCAGAATGTCTAGGTGTGCAGTGGTGTGCAGCAGAGAGGGACCCTGGATGATCCCAAGGCAGCAGGGGTCCCGACCTGGGATGATGATGATGATGAGCTGCGACAGAGAGTTAAATTACTGGGACATCACTTCACTTGGGACCAATTCACTTTCTGACATGTGTATCAACTTTTCGCGCCATGCTGTCATCTGTGGGCACTCGCGTTCGACACTACTGACGTATGGGATATAAAGCTGCAACAGATACTGAACGTTCAGACAGCTAAATGCTAACACAAACAGACAGATAGACTGGGCTCATAGGCGACTAACGAGTTATCATGTGACAAAATACAAAAAATTTCACACATCTGCAGTAAAATCGCTAAAGCAAGCTTGAAGCTTTGCTGGGATTCGAAGCATAAATGAGGATAAAGGCTTACGTCTGATAATCTCTGGCGACCTAAAGTCTAGCATGCCGTAAGAAGAGGCAATAAAACGGACAACCACAATTCTAGGCTTCATAGATGGGGTATTCCACCCTTGGCGTATGAGACTAATCTCGACAATTCACTGGTGCGTCCCTGCCTTCAATATTTCGTTTTGTTCTGGTCACCCTATTTGGAAAAAGACATCGGCGAGCTGCCAGGGTCATTTGTATACTGGGACACGAATCCTATAAAAGCCGTTCAGATGACTTTAACTGACTTGCCTTAGAAAAGAGAGAGTTAAGAGGTGATCTGACACAGGTACTCAAATCTATCAAAGGCTTCGACAACCTCGATCTAAACAGCTGTCTAAGGCTGAGCGCAATTGTAGCAATGCATACAAACTCTTGGACAAGCGTCCTGCTACAGGGAATCATTAATTAAACATTTGAAAGGAAAACAACAAATACTTTCACACATAGACTTGAAAAATGCTTCAGATGTACGAATGAAGCTTTTTTTGCGCATTTGTATCCACACAATTTGCAGACATTACTCCACAAGTCATCTCCTTGCTCTCATACTCTTCCTGCACTAATCTCTGTGTTTCTGATTTTTTTAGACTATCTGAGACAGCCCCAAACTTATCCAGTGGTCATATGCTGTTTCCATTCCAATACATTACTTTTCCTTCCTATCTCATGCACATCTCCCACTCACCCGCACTCCTTCCTTGCAAGAACCGCCCATATACCTCTTTTGTTTTCTCTCTCTATTGCTTTCAAGTTTACTTCCTTATCCCGCCACTCAGTATCTTTCTTATCTATCACATCCCACTTTACGCACGCTTCACCTAATATCCCTTCAGCAATTGTGATGAACTCCACTACTGTTCCCCATACTCGCCTATACAAGAATATGACTAAGTAATTTGGGCAATGACCATTCTGTGCCCACGTAATGAGAGTAATCGTCGACTAACCACGATCAATGATGAGGGAATAAAGTCAGTTAACGGAGTTCTAATACAGAGGAATCAATGGCTGAAATATCCACTCCATTACTTCTGGTAAAATTGGTTTGTGATACAGTGTACTATAGACCCTTGGAGCTTCCAAGGTCTGTTATTCACAGCCTCAGTTATCATTTATATGAGTCCTCCTGGGTTCTCTGATGGCGCCCTAACCTTAACGGTAAACCCCTTCCCTCGATGGGTTTATTATGGCTGGGGCGTAGCCTCGGATTATATGCTTATCTGTTACTGACTGAGGTTATTGAGGCAGCGCCGTCCAAGGCTCCTGATGGCGATATCTGGGATTCTTTCTGGAAGAAATTGAGAGAAGGTGACTCTCTCTC
>JAUUDW010626838.1:0-11450 GCA_032361385.1 Panulirus guttatus
TACGTATATGGCCGTGGCAGGAGGCGCCCTCACTGACACACCTTTTCTCCCATCACCCTACAGCTGCTGCAGAAGGACCCGCGCGAGAGGCTGGGCGCCGGCACGCGGGACGGCGAGGAGGTCAAGAGCCAAGAGTTCTTCAAGACCATCGACTGGGACGTGGTGTCCAGGCGGGGCCTCCAGCCCCCCTTCGTCCCTACTGTGGTGAGTGAGAGAGATAGATAGATAGATAGACAGAGATAGATAGATAGATAGTTAATATAATCCATGATTTAGATCACTCTACCCTACTTGTCCTCCCTCTGCTATGTCCTTTCACTCGTGCAAACGTCCCATCTTCATCAATTCTCAATCCCGGCTCAGCCCTTGCAGTACGCACGGTGTCCTCCTCCTGCAGTGCGTAACCTGAGCGCGTTCCCTTACGTTCTTTCCCCTCCGTTGCAGAACGGCGCGGCGGACACCAGGAACGTAGACCCGATGTTCACGAAGGAGGCGGTGCTCGGCCACTCCCCCGCTTCCCCGGCCCTGCTCTCCGCCTCCGTCCAGGCCGTGGACCACGTCTTCCAGGGCTTCAGCTACGCCCCGCCCCTCGAGACCGAAGTCCAATGAAGCCACAGCCGCCGCCACAGGCGCGCCGTCGGGAGTGGTGATCCCACGTGATCGAGGACGCGACCTTCCTCCTCGGGGGTCAGATGGAAGGCGCCCTTTGCTGTGTGCGACTTCGACTAAGTTGGACGAGGAAACAGCAGCCGACTCGTGTCCTGGCAGCCGTATGGTTTACACACACGCGTCCTTCTGCAAGGAGCTCGAGGTTGCTCCTGCCTCGCCACCGCCGTCAGTTCTGGGCGACAGGCAGGCAAGCTGGTGTCGTCTCCTGTTGTCTCATAAAGGCAGCTCTTACCCGAATGTAATGCGAAGAGAGGCGGAGAATGGTACAATATGCGATTGTTCGACGGGCCAATAACAAGACTAGTCATGTGAACACCCACGAGCAGTCTTCTGTCGTGGAAGAAGTTATAAATTATTTATGTTCTTAGAAAATATCGCTCGTGAGAAAAAGATGTGCTTCGTGCTGGCCTGCGTGAGCTTAATCGAACGGCAATATTCACTGCTTCGAACTCAACAGTGAAGCAACTTGACAGAAAGTTGTGGGTGCCAATCTTCATTCCTGAGAGAAGGCAGACAACACAGGTGTTGTATATAGCACACAAAAGGTCTTTCATGGAAAAAAAGAAACATTAAATTTCGAGGGTCTGTGTCTGTCTGCTGCCTGTCAAAGTGTGCAGCTAATGACGAACCAGACTTTGATACGAGTTCGAACATTTTATGAAAATATACGAACCAGGCAAGGAAGACCCTGCACCTTTGAGGACGCTGGCCGAAACACAGGTAGTGTATAGCGGTAGGGCGCAAGCAAGGCCTTGTGAAAAGTCTTTAGTCGTTACAGTGCTAGTTCAATGCAAATACGATTCATAAACTGACCCGTTTTCTCTAACGGACGAGACGACGCTGCTGGAGGAGAAGTTGTCGTTTTCTATCGGAACTTTTTATATTGGAGGTCTGTCTCTCCGTCTTGGTGCTCGCTATTATCGTTACTCTGGATGTGTCGAATTTATTTATTGTGTAAGCGTTGCGTCTGGGCTGTTGATGGGTGGCTGACTCGGCGCCCCTGGCGTCAGCCTAGTCTTACGTCTGTGCTCCGAAGGAGTTTCTGACGTCCTGCTCATGTCAGCCCGTGTTTCTGTGATACAAATTTTACAAATTTAACAAGTGGGTTCAGTGTTTTAATTCCATGAGAAAGAAAGAGAAAAAATAATTCACTCGCCATCAAACATTAATATAAACATAAACATTTATATAGATGTACAGAAATTTATATTTTCACGCCACATCAAAGTGTACATAGCAAAGTCATATATACAGATGTATAAAACCTGATAAATAAATGTATTTTTGAAAGTAATTCTCTTTTTGTATTTCATTCATCCAGACTTCTTGATGGTATTTATGCCAATAACATGGTGTGTTCTATCATAATGGGTTGAGAGAGAGAGGCATAATCCCAAACACTAGTCAACAAATTCCAATAAGTACAGGAGGCTGTACCTTGAGAACAAGAATAATAATCCTTTCACCGCTCAAATTCGTTGCATCAACTCCAGAGATACAACGAATAAGGTGTGGAAAGGAATCACTCAGTGATTGGTACAACGGAAGATAAGAGATACGAAACCCATTACACTCCACCGAACACGAGTGTGAAACTCTCTCTCTCCCCGTAACACACAAGGAGTAATCACGATTTATCTATTGATCAGTCACCCTTTAAACTTCTCTAGCAGGGAAATAGAAAACTGGGATGATTAAAAATTTGTTCAGCATCCTTAAATTTAGTTCGAGTTTTTATTCTCCCCTTTCCATTAACGTGACCGAACAAATATATGAATATTATGAAGTTAATCGTTTAGGGAATGATTAATTGGTGTACGAAAATCATCGGATGTCATAGAGACGAATGGATAAAGGTGCTATAAATAGTTAAGATAAATAGAATATAAAGACGCAGTGACTTGTAAAGAGCTAACGACTGTCATTTGTCGTAGTTTTATATAAGATCCTATAAAATTTCAATGGATCAGTTAACTGCTTTCTTCTTAAAATCTATATCACATTTAGAAAAGTCATTCATAATAATATTACTTAACCTTTTACAAGGTCCATACAAAAAACTTTTAACTTAGGATACCCTAAACATACCATTCTCTTTGATATTGTAGAAAATGAACAGAGGACTAACTATACTATTAACGAATTTTCTTTTTCCAGCAACTGATGAAATTTATATAACAAAGAAATCTACGTCTCCTGCTTCACAATGAAGAATATAAAGAGTGTCATTTGACCTTGAGGATGTTACTCAGTAATAGTAGTTCGTCTAGTAATAGTCGGAATTGGAAAACAATCTCAGCACCATTATTTCCAATGGGTTTAAATCAAGGCATCTTCAAACCCTTAAGAGCGACGATTCGACCCTTGGTTTTAATGACCTGGCCTCTCTGACATGACCATTGTGGATCGGGTCAAAGACTTAAGCCATCGTGTGCAACCTGTCGCAACGTTGTGTTCGAGGTACGTACCGTCGTGTTCGAGGTACGTACCGTTGTACCCTAAGGCCGTACCGTCATCCTCAAAATCGTTAAAACGTGGTCAAAAGGATCTATACAGCAAGTCTGGGGTTGACTGTTTCTCCTGTGCCACGGAAGCAGCCCCTGTTGACTAGGTTATTGCGACTCCTGTGTAATAAACTACTTTCGTAAAATTTCTGTAAGATTCAAAGCAACGGTAGATTACGACATGTACTGAATGGTACAGATGCAACAAAATAGGCTCACGCCGACCGTTGAACGTATGAAAATTTAAATATAACGTCAAGAAATAGGCCAGTTTCTTATCACGTTCCAATTAACTGTGAGAATCTTCCAGTTTCGAGCCATATACTGATTGAAACACGAGAGTACCTTAGATAACTGAAACGCGAGGGTACAAACCATCAAACACACGTTTCAGACAACAGAGTACGAGACTTGATCACCATCAGGTCAAGTGGGGTTGGAATGCAGTGCTGTAAGGTCTATCTTTTTTTCTCTCTCATCGGTGACATAAGTCTTATCGGCTCTTATCATCTAAGACACACAGAGGATGTTCGTCCCCTTTGAATGTGACGTAAGAGGTCACCAGACTGACTCAGGTCGCTACACTGAGGTCATACAGGACAGAAGAGATAAAAAAATATGCTACCTTGAAAATGATTTCTTGTAAATAAATTTACGATTCACGTTTTACTTTTGTATTGCAGACTCAGACATGTATTCTGCCTCTATCAAATCTATGTATATAATAAAGCCCTGTGGTAATACGCAAGCTTTGGTATGGAGCTCACCTATTATGTATGCTTTGGTATTGGAGCTCTCTGATAGAAATCAAGCTCTGGTTACTGAAGCTCAACAATATCAACAGGTATTTTGACGCAGATGAATTCACACATACACTGGGAAATGTGGTATTGTAAGCACTGGTATTAGGGCTCAATGATATGGGCTAAGCTCTGCTACTTGAGCTCAATTATATGAACTAACCTTTGGACTGGGTCCCAGTAGGCCTTTCCCATGAGAAGAGCTTCAGTCATGGAGAGGTTCTCATCGAGACTATTGCAGGACCTGAATGAAAAAGGTAAAGAAATAAAGATAAGAAAAAATATCTAAGGCACTTTACCATCCCTGTATAACTCTCCTCGTACAGTACAATGACTGCAAATACCTTTCATGTTCATTTTTCTCAATAATTCATTGTTTCAAAGTTCTTTAAACATACGAATACATATGTATTACTCCTGAGGCCAGTCTGAACCACTGGGAGGTCTTACGCTAACCACAGAGTTCTTTGTCCTATTGATATCAAGTCACTATATCGAATTTGCTGCTAACAGAATGTTATAGTCCTTTATGTGTGTAAACATCTCTTTAATAGTGATCTGTATATCACAGACAACAAATGATGCTAAGAACAAACTCCTATCATCACATGCAGGGAAGAATAAATTCTAGCAACCATTTCTGTTAGCTGCAGTTTTTTTGTATTGATTCCTTAGTGATTTCACTTAAACTGCGAGACCACCTTCGTCTTGGAGCCTTATGCCATGGCGAAGTCAGTAATCTCTCCTTGAGCTGACCTCCACCGTTTACAAAGCCATTATCACCCATCATAAATCGCCATCTGCTAACAAAACAGCCATACACTGATCCTATGGCAATAATCTCTACATGTAAATGGCTACGTTGATGGCTCTACTTGCCTCTGTAGTAATTCCAGAGGTTGGTGTGTGTGTGTGTTGTTCCTCAGGGGTATTTGCTTCCACCACCCACCATTAACCTGCACTTTCCCAATCCTCATCTCTTTTGCTTCTCTGGAAATGTAGAAAAATGACAACTAGAGACGCTTTAACTTATAAAAAAGGCAATACAGCGCCTCAAAGAAATGAGTTCAATCACCTTAATCAACGAATGTAGGTTCTTGTAATCTCTCTTTGAAACTTTACCAAGGCATAGCAACACATCACATAAATCCTCTCTTTGATGTTTTGCACGCTACATGACACATGCGCATTTCTGAAAAAGCTGGAAGATCCAGCATTTAACATGTACTTCATACCATTATGAAGGTGGTTCTCCCACTTCACATCCAACACTGCAGGTAGAGGTAAATAAACGGTTGTGGACTTGTACCCGAGCCAAGATTGTCAAATCTTTTGAATTTTTTTTACGAACGTGTGAACCCATTTATCAAAGGCTGGATCAATATATCAAGTCATCACACCCAAGGGTGGTACCATCGTGTTCAGGTGGGTAATACACTAGACTAATTAGGCTGTTCCTAGTTAAGGAAGTTTGAGTTCGAATCGCTAGAAAACTCTTGCTTTATTTCGGAAGAGAGAGCAAATACCTCAGTAGTTCAGGTAAATACCTCTTCTACACACACGTCTGAGTTGTGGTCTAAACATGCACATACAAGATACATACGTGAACTAGGTGATCAGCACTACAGTTGTCCAAGTAGTTTAACAGAGTTCTCCCCAAACATTACAATACAAGTACTACATTGAAAGAAAATGAGATTTAGTGGCAAACTATGTTAACTTGTTCAGATTAGTCCCTTGTTTTTATCCTTTATCCAATCAATCTAAAAATGTTGCAAAGATCATATTTTATATACAAAATGAGAGTAAACACAAGAAGTAAAACTGTTATGTCGCACGTAGAACAAGTGGACTTGAAATTTGATATGTAAAGAGTTCGATGTGCTGAAGAATAATGTCTAAAACACTTTTAGTTCCATCCCATAAGCACACAAATACCTTACCTTACCTTCCTGTCTTAGCATCCCTTTCTATGGGGCTTCCGCAGCACTCAGAAAGCCATCCACGTCCATCGGGTGGAACTACGAGTCAAGAAGTGTGATGACGTGATGTCTTTGTTGTTTTAGCACAAGGCATTTGACAGTTGTTCAGTGTCGTCACTGTTAAAGGTACTAAATACATTCTTTTTCTTGTCTAAATCTTGTACCAGTAACTGTTCTGATGGCTTTGTGTTGAGGTCTGTGATATAGGGACAGAATGCCACGTCTTTGTCGTCCGTGACACCAAGGATGGTTGGAGTGCTATATTTTTTTATTATCAATAATTACTCAAACTATTTAACAAACAAGACATAATCTCCACGACTTTATTCAGATATACATACTGCATTCATACACCATACTATTCTTTAAGAGACGACAATACAACCAGCGGTCAGTGTATGTAAAGGAGAATTGTAAATGAATATTTTCTTAATACTTTAACACTTGGTAAGACGAACAGAGATGATAATTAACCAGGTAGATTGACCCTTGAGCCCAACTGTCATTAACCGATTCGGAATAGAGAGTGACTAGTCTCCTCTGAGCCTACCGCATCAGCCGGAGAATTGGTAAGCCTTTTAGGGAGTGTTGACCACGGAGGGCGCGACCTCGTCCGGGTCAGTGTGTCTCGGGAGGCCAGGGAGCCGCGGGAGGAAGCCCAGGTAGTGGAGGAGCAGGAGGGAGAGCCAGACCCCGCGGCCCGTGTTCCTCGCCGCCTGCACCGTCTGCGCCACCTGCCGCTGCATCGCCGCCACCACCTCCTCCTTCTGCGTGCCGACGCCGGGTTTCGCTCGTCTCCCGGGCTTGTACTTCGGTCTCGCGCGGGAACCGAGGCTTAGATCGTCACCGCCAGACGGAAGGTAGGGGTTCTCCATGGACGCGAGAGGCGGTGGCACCTCCAGGTACTGCACGCCCCATTTGGATACGGGTCGACGAATGAAATTCCGCTCATTATTTCCCTCAAGTCTACCGTATCCGGACGGCACAACCCTGGAATCCGAATATTCGTGTGGGTTTTCGTAAACGTCGAAATGAACAGCATTGCTTTGAGATTTCTCTGTGCCTTCGTGATTCCCGCTTGCTGCTGATGCTGTTCTTCTTCGCTTGCCTGCAAACACACCACCGGGGGCCAGTTTGTAAACCAGCATTCTCCTGCCCTGGTACACGTCTGTTGTGAGAACGGCGCATCCGTCACAGTGTCTCCCTTCTGTAAACCACTCAAGTTCTCCTGCGTCGTCTAAGAGCTTTTCCAGATACTCTTGACTTAGTGTCAGTGAGGATTTCGCGACGCCACTTGGGTTTCCGTCTCCCGAGGGATGTCGGCGATGAGGAGACGGTCCATCGTAGAAAACGGACGCCCTGGGAGGGGTGGAAGGCGATGCGGCAACTACAGCGGGAGGAGGAAGATGATGGTGTTTGGCGGGCGTTGTTATGGAGATGCTGTTGGCGAGACCATGCCTTGCTGACGGCACGTCGGACGCCTGACAGTGGCTGACTCCCGCTGCTGACACCAGAAGCAAGACTATCGTCTCCATACCTGCAACAAAGAATTAAGGTATGATAAACTATTTAATGGAATAACGTTTTCTATGGCAATGTTGTCGCAGAGAAGTTAGCAGACCTATCAGATGGAGTCGGAAGAAAGTTACCTTGTTCTTCACCACCTGCCGTGCACACCACCTGTCCTTCACCATCTGCCGTGCTCACCAACATTGTCTAACCATCTGCAGTGCCCACCACGCGTCCTTCACCATCTGCCGTGCTCATCACACGGCTGCACTACAACCCCGGGCTGGGCTACGCAACCGTCGGTCGTGTCCCAGCCATCTGTGCTGCACCATCTGTTCTCGACTGTACTCAACACGCGCCACTTCCCATGCACCGCCTGTGCGTGCGCGACGTTCGTGTTCAAGTGCCGTTATGCGCCCCGTACCACGCTGGCGCACACTTCCCTAAGGTACACTCAGGCTACACCCGTTATCACGGTACACACACGCGACGCGTCGTGTTCGACGTAAAGACCCGACTCGTCGAGAAAAGAACACCGCCTTGAGTAACTCCGGGGAGCACGACGGTACGACTTTTGGGTATGAGGGCCTTAGCCTTTGGACTTGGACTCTTCAAAGGGTCGAGTCAAAGGCCGGGTTATCATACCTTTAAGGGACATGGTCACGCTCAAGGGTCGTAACCGGGTGCTCAAGGGTCGTAACCAGGCGCTCAAGGGTCGTAGCCAGGTGTCGAGGGTCGTACTTGCCCTACTCGAGGAACACGACACACAAGCCATCCAGATGCCCAGGTCGATGACCCAGCGGACCAATAAAAAGCCCGGGACTCCGGCTCTAATTAGCCTAATTACTCCTTCTTAATGCCCGGGAGAAACCATTCAGTAAGGCTGAGACATACGGCGTCTGCCACCCTGCTCGCCATATGGTGTTCGTCTCTAATGATGGCACAATTCTTGGTGCCAATAACCCCTCTTCATCATACACTGGTACTACAATTCCCTATTCATTACACACTGGTGCCAATACCCCCTCTTCATCATACACTGGTACCGCTACTTCCTATCTATTATACACTGGTGCTACTTCCCCTATCTACACCTGTATCGCAGTGATATAGTAATCAACTACATTAAAATCCCAAAGGTATATCTTTTCTATTCCCCTTACCCACAGCGAATTCCAAGCCCCTAACGACCGTTGGTTAAAACAGACCCGCGTTGACGACCCCCGAACCATGGTCTCACCTCGTTAACGACCTCTGTATCAACCAATCGGATTGTTTCTTTACCCCCTTGAGCACGCCGGCACGACCTGTAGTTACGATGGTCTTGACCTTTGACCTTGCCATTTGAGGGTCAGGTCTGAGCCCATACCCAAGGAGTTAAATTTCTACCAGATGAAACTATGTCTTAAGATGTCTATGTATGGCATAAATACTCCTTTAAATCTCCCACACACACATGCACAATTTACCCGTTTATGAGTTTTGCGTCTCAAAATATTTACTGTCTACATACACACAGACAAAGCACTTCCGCGAGAGCGTAGGTGAAGAGCGCGTACGCATCTAGAGGGAATACGCGGAGGCTAAGTCCAGAGGCGTGCAGCGGGTTCAATTCATACACATGGAGCGCCCGGAAATTTAATCGCCAGCGACTGACGAGCTCGCGTGCGTCGAGAGACCCCGCGCGGAGGGGAGGGGGGGTTGATGCGTGTGGGAGGTGCTGTGGGCTGGCCAGCGTCGGGTTGTGGTAACCCACAGGCGCGCCTGACGACGACCGCAAGTATGGTCGTAATGGGGTGGCCGACGCCTTGACTGAACGGGAGACTGTAGAGGGGAAAGGTCGTGAGTGTGTGTGGTGACTGGCAAAAACCATTACAGTTCAGTCTGCTTTTATGTGTCAGTTTAATTTGACCTACTCTGCATCATGGTACGGTCCTATTTAAGTACAACGGTACGGTCCTGTTTAAGGACAACGGTGCGGCCCTTTTTAAGGACGATGGTGCGGCCCTTTTTTTAAGGACGATGGTACGACCCTTTTAAAGGACGATGGGACGACCCATTTTAAGGACGATGATATGGCCCTTTGTAAGGACGATGGTACGACCCTTTTTAAAGCATGTTACGACCCTTGAGCACGATGGCTCTGCCCTTAAATTCAGTCCTTGAACCCTTGTCCTAAAAAGTCAAACGTTGAACTAATCCAAAGAATATATATAAAAAAAGGGAGTTTGAACCACCTAAGAATAAATAAATTACGAGCGTTTGTAAATGCTCGGTAAAAACGTAAAAAAACAGAAACTTATATATAATAACAGAGAAAAATACTATAACAAAAACAACATCAAAAATAAATAAATACAACTTCTACTAATATTAATAACATCACAGATAATAATAATAATAATAATAATGTGAGACAGAAACGGTGTTTACGTAGGCTGAGCAGCTAACCTCACCTACCGCTACACTGCACTGCTTCGCCTGCTACTCTGGGCCTCTAACAGCTGCTTCCTCCTGCTGCTCCTCCTCCTCACGCCATCCTCACTGCGACATCACCGCTTCATCTCTGATGTCACCGTTGCTCATTTGCTGGCAAAGGAAAAAAACAAGGCATGGAGTAAAATAACATCTAAATACACATCAGGAGCAAAACAGAAAAAAAATACAGAAAACATTTAGTCAAGTCACCGTACAAATACAGCATTAAGCTGTGGGAAAAACCTTTCGTTAACGTATTTTACCGAATCAAGCTGAAGCAAAGGCTTACCATGTCATACTATACAGCGTCAAGCTGAGGACACTAGACTTGCCTTTATAAATATTCTACTACGGCTTGATTAAGCTGAGGTAAATATAAAAGACAACCCTTGTATACTCAGCATATCTTTGACGGGAGCGAAAAAAGACTTACCGCGTCAAGATAACATATGTAAGAACATCAAGATGAGGACGAGACTTTACCTCAGCGCGGAGAACGCGTGTGTTAACGAGTCCAGGTCAGCGTGACGGCCGGGACGACAGCTGCAGCGCCAAGTGCGCGTATGACGCCGTGCGCCTGCGCGCGCGGAACCTCTCCTTGCACCCGAGCCTCGCTTGGCGAAGGAAGGGTGCGAGGCGATCTGTAAAATCATGCAAGTTACGTTAGGCTTTTATTTTTCATTTTATTGGACTATTGAAGCGGACAGTTTAGGTCGGGCTAGGGTTTTCTATGCGTGTTTGATTAAGGTTAGGTGTGTGGCTATCTAACAAAGGTTAGGTTAGGTTAGGTTAGATCACTTCTGGTTTCATTTGGTTTGGTTAGGTTAGGCGTAAGGATGTAAACTTAACGTGCCCAAAATCTTGCTAAATATGCTGCCATCTTTAAACGATGTTACGATAAATGGCAAAAATTTTCCGACTTGACTGGACTGGCTCCACACACACACACACAAACACTCACGCCTCAGCCAGCACTCCCGCAGCGGTGTGTTTGTGTGCACGGTTCGAACCACTGTCTCTATCGACCACTGAGTAAACATTAGGCCATAAACGTCACAACACACGCTGACATCTGCAAGACGTCAGCACGACCCTTAACCACGACGGTACGACCCTTAGATATAACGACGCGACTTTTTGTCCTGACACACGTATGAGTCAGTCAAACATACCCAAGGGTCTTAGTGTTCAAAGAGGTCGTACCGTCGTGTTCCAGGGGTACGGTACAGCTCCACGGCGCGCGGTACAATGTACCGCGTTACCTAACCTGTACAATGGATTTAGCCACATTTAGCAAGGTGGTTGTCTGGTGAAGGCCGGAACCTTGGCTGGATATAGTAATTGTAATGACAGTATCAACAATACACACAGAGGGTAGGGGGTGTTACCCCCATGGTACACCCCTCTCCTTCCTCCTGTTACCCCCTGGTACTTCCCTCCCCCTTCTGTCATTTACCCCATCCCCCTGGTTACCCCTCCCTGCGACCCCCTGGCACCCTCTCCTCGTT
>JAUUDW010626869.1:0-11448 GCA_032361385.1 Panulirus guttatus
AAAGAAAACCAACTGCTACAACTGAATTAAGACTGAGGCACAGCAGAATCAAAGAACACGTGGCAAATGGACTTCCCAAACTGCATTCACTGTGGAGTGCCAGAAATGCAGAAACATTTCCTTTTTAACTCTCATAGACGTTATGAAGCAAGATGAATGTTGAAAAGCACTCTAACATCAATACATCTATACCACTAGGAGGAGGAGGCAACTATAGTGAAAATAAATTCAAAATAGCAAAAGTCATAACATCCTTTTTGTCAAGTACTGGGACAACTTAAGGATTGACAGTTATAATAACTATTTCTCTCGGACAGCTAACCTGTGGAATTCTCTTCCTTCTTTTGTCTTACCCTTTCATAAAACCATTCTTCCTTTGAAAGTCAGAGTCAACAAACATCTACATAACCATAATTGATTTCTATTTCCTTCTACTTTGGCATTTTCCTTTTGCCTGAGATGGCTCTCTCTACACTTGGCTTTGCTTGTGCCATGTCGGGCACTATGCAAAATAAATCATACATCTACTAGCACGCCATAGAATCTTGATATCCAGCTGTTAGTCACCATACTGCCCTTGATTCAAGAGAAGTCCAAGTAAGGAATGCAGTATTGTTACCGCAAAGCAAATCCAACGAATTTTGAGATCTGATTTGGTTGAAATTGTTTATCCGATGGTTTTTGAATTGTTATGACCTCTAATACTATCATAAATCCCTACTTCAATGATTTCCCCCCAACCCAAACTCCGGTTCCAAGCAGGTGTTCCCCATTACCGTTGGACAGAGGTGTGGGCGAGGAGGGCCAATGCCTTAGGCTAGAAATGAAAGTTGGAATCCTGCAAAAACCATAGAAACTTCATCTTCCAAAAACGTGAATGTCTAAGAAGGCAACTTTACCAGGAATGCTCAGGTGGGACCTATCAGATAAGGAAATTCAGTATCTCGCACAACATATGACCATTAAATATTTACCAATGATATGTCACCCCAATGACACGCACACCTTCCCACGAGCAGAAAATACTGACACATTAACTGAAAACAATTATAGACTTACGTTGCTTAAATACACATATGTAACCATTAAAAAGTAAACATTTATGCCACAAGTTATAACATTCATCAAACATCAAACATCATACAACATCTAGATTAAATACGCAACCTCTTTAAAGTTTCCAACTTTGCTGCATTACGGGTGAGGACTTGGGTTCGACTGGATGGAAATAATTGATAAAAAAATGTATGACATCATAATAATGAACCAATATAAAATATCGATTAATAATTTATGTATCTTATTTTAAGATTACTTCTGAGACGTAGTAGACTCGATTGATAATTCTTTTGAGTTTTACACAAGATATTGTAAGCCTAAGTTAAAGCCAAAGTTAGACTGATAAATAAGTTTTATAGATAAATAGATGTTATATAATTTGTCTCGCAATATTACTAAAATTAAAATTCAAGTTAATTCTTAGATAAAAGATGAATATTTCCAAATCTACGTTGAAAAACTTTGTTTGTTTGATGAAAAAAAAAAAAGAATTATTGCGTTTTAATCAAAGAAAATATATTATGAATATATTGTGGAATGATTATTTTTGGAAATATATTTTAACTATTTACTTTACAAAGAAGTCAAAAATTTCTAAACGAAAGATGATAAAATGTATATTATTATATTCTAATCTGGAATCGCATGTGTTGATGTCAGTGTAAGTCTGGCAGAGGATCAGAGAAGTCTGGTTCGTGGGTCAGAGTGATGATGTGGCGCTTTCTGCTCTTGTATTCCCTCTGTATTGTTTTCCAGCCCGCCAATGGCTACGTTGAAGATTATTACTGCGGTGAACATAATTGCTATGAACGTAAGTTTGTATTTTGTTTAAGGTATTAATGGGTTTCTACAGCATCACATGTTTGCATTGGTTACAGCTTGCGTCATCTGGTGGTTGTTGACCTGTCAGGCACGTCCTGGTTGTTCAGGGTCCACAGACAGCTGTAGCTTCATGTGCCAGGTCACCACACATGTAGCTCCCTACTGGAATCAGTGACCTTATTCATGGTACACGGGATCACCGTCCTTAGGGTTAGAAGACCAGTTTTAGATGGTAGAGGTTGAACTTCAAGATACGTCTGAAGAGAACCTGGGGTTTATTGAATTGAATTTCTACTGATATATACCCATGTTAGAAAGGCCCAGGCTATTAACACGGCTTCCGTGTATCCTTACATAGGATGAATAAATGATATGGTCACCAGGGGCCTATCAAGGGGACGGGGGCAATCACCCCATGAGCTAAAAACACAAGAAACTTCATTATGATAATTTTGTTATATGTTTACATTGATTCTAATGATTTTAATCTTTTAAAAAGAAAATAATTGGTTGTGTTTATTTGTGATTTACACTTTGGTTATGATAGATGAAACAACCCTTTCGCATTACAGCCTTTCTGAAATACTGACACAGGTTCTTCGTAATCAAAATTGTGTCTACCAACAGAAGCACTGTAATTAATCTCATTGAAAAATTCCATGATTATTGTTACCAGCTGCTTTATGTTATCAAATATCATAAACTGATTTTCATTCAAAACTGGATGGCAGTTTCTAAAAAAAAGAACATGTATCACATCTGTATTTAATTTCATAAAAATTTGACTAATATTAGTTTTTGAATTTTACATCCAAATAACTAAAAAAAAAAATGCTAAGTTTTTTAAGATACAATGTGTTCTTAGATACCACTTCTGTTTTAAGATTTTTATCATTGGCTTCGCAACTTCATAATTTGCCCTTCCTTTGATGTAATCCTTGAAACTTGCAATGTTTAATTTGACAGCAGTAACATCTTATTTACACAGCTGTCATGTACATTGTCAGCAGACTGCTATCTAAATTGCTGCTGTAAATTTTGACAGAGTTGAACTAATGACACAGCTGCCATGTATTTTGTTTATGGTGGACTATTGTCATTATATATGAGAAATCAATGATTTATTTAAAGTTCTGGTAAGTCCAGTCTAGATTTACCACAGATGTAGATTTGGAATGAGAGTGATTTTGTCATGCAATGGTGGCGTGCTGAAAGGGAATGGAAAAAGAAGGATGGAGCATATATGAGGATAAATAAAGATGATTAACCACTTTGGCTAATTTTCTCTTGGTAAGATAGTACTGTATAGCATTTAAAGAATGGACTAAAAGTTGCAGAACACATGGAACATCTCTATATATGTAATTCTGTGGTACTTATAAGAGGTCATATTGATGTGAGTTGTAAATATTAGGGAAGATGTGAGGTAATTTAACTTACAGATTGGGGAAACAGAGAAAGTCAACAGAACTTATGAAAACCTTACCTAATCTCCTTAGAGGAGACATACCCAGATACAGATCTACCATACTTTAGCATTGCAATAACCTTTGACAAGCAGCCATTTCACAGTTTCCAGCAGCACCTCACATTAACCCTTTTGGTGTGCAATTGAATTTTTTTGTCCCTTCCCCATTTTGTAAAAAATAATTAAATTATTTTTTGACATGAAAATGTCTACAAAATACATAAAAGAAAATGCTCTTATTTTTTTCTTTTTAAGGCTTAAGACATAACTGTTACTTGTTTAGGATAAATGCATTATCTCCTGGATTGGCTAATCCTATGTATATAAGGTACATTTATCTATTATATATATTTTTTCCTTTATGTGAATAGGTGCAGAAATTCTATTGTTTGCGTCTTGCACATTAAAAATTTAGTACTTGTCGTTCAGGGAAAACTTACTGAACTAGGCAATCTTAAGTATGGGCAGCAAGGGTGTGGCTGTGGGCTTTTCATGAAGAGCCTTAGATAAGGCTCACAACCACTCACCATGGTCACTAGCAGGTCACTAAAGTCTTTTGACAGCTCCAGTGATTCATCCTTTGTTTGGGTTACCATCACTAGCCAGTCAACAGGGTGGACAGAATCATGCTTGTGGCAGGAAACCACGTAACTTCATCGAGGAAAACAGTGCCCCCCCTGCACTTGCCTTGTTTAAGGACAGTAGTACTGAAAGGGTAAATGTTGGTAGCTTTATTTGTTTTATGAAACTTAGTGGCTGGGGAAAGTAAGATTTTTATGGATTTTATTTAATTTTTAAAAGTGTTTAACCTAATTTTACATCAACCACCCCCATGCACATATAGGTACAAGTCCTTCCATAATATTTATTGGCCACATCTTTCACCTTTTGTGTTTTGGCAATAAGCAGTGAAAATCATTTACACTATACCCTTCCATCTCCAGTTTGATCTCTTCCTTGTTCCCTCCACTTTGACACATATATCCTCTTGGTCAACTTCTTGCCATTCATTCTTTCTGTATGCCCAAACCATTTCAGCTCGCTCAACCAAACTCTTCTTTTTACCACATGTATCTCTTACTGCTTCATTATGTTTGCCATTTCCAGGTCTTGGTTTCGCATCAACAATAGAGATTTCCTTGCCAAGTATGCAATCGTAGTGTGCACTCTGTTTAATAGGGATAAGGAAAGCAAAGTAGGTGATGGTGTCTCCTCTTTGTTAAGGCTCATTTAAAGCTCATAGTAAGAAATGTTGTAGCCACTGAGAATGTCAACTCCAGTTTTTAGAAATCAAATATAAACCATTAGAAAATAACAGTAAGACTAGTTTGTAGGCCCCTGCACAGATGCGAGAGGTAGATGGAAGATTTTATGATCTATTTGCAGAAATTTTTGGTGAATAAGAGCCTATTATAGAAGATTTTAATGTACCAATATGTAAATGGGGAATATCTTTTCATTAGCTTTGGGCATGGACTCAACCTAAATTTGCTTGATAGTGCCCTTAACCAATTAATAGAGAAACCTACTCGTGATGAGAATATATTAGATTTAGTTCCAACTACAAATGGGGATCTTGTGAACATTGTTGAAGCTGGAGAAAAGTTTTGCACAAGTGATCACAGACAAGTTATTTTTCAGATCACTTTCAAGAATACATGTAAAGTGACATAAGTGTAGCTTGGAAAAGTTTCAGTTAAACCTTCAAAGCAGTAGAGGGAAGACATGCCAGCACATAGTAGATGTTCTATTTCTTAAACAAAGCCAAGGTGGTGGAACAGTGAAGTAATTAAGATGCCTGTTGTCTAAAAATGTAACTCATAAGAAGCATAGAGAGACCAATAACCAACATAATAGATTGATTAAGTAATGTAAGCTTGCATAAAGAACGTGTATTGCATTGAAAATAACAGATAAGACCTTAGAATGAGTTTTACCATTATGTTAGAAGCAAGAGAATCATTATCTTGTCAATTGGTCCATTAACTGCAGAAAACCGTGACTTGGTTCAAGAGAATGAAGCCCTGGCAGAAATCCTAAATGACTTTCTTGCGTCTGTGTTTATGATCAAAGACACAATCATGTCCAGAATCCATTTTCATTGGTAAGAGAAGAGAATATTTTGCAATAAATTGACATAAAAGCTAAAGACTATCTGCAGTAAAGTGATTGAAAATAAATGAAGTGGCAAGTCCTGATAAATTTTGCCTGAGGACAATGAAAGAGGCTAGAAATGGGATAGTTAAGCCCTTGACTGCACTTTTCAATAAGTCACTTGCTAGAGAAATTCCAGATGCATGGGAGTATGCCAATGTAACACTAATATTCATAAAAGGTAGAAAGTTACTGCTTACGAATTATTATCCATTAAACTTAACGAGATGAAATTGTAAACTATTTAGGGGACTACCACTAAATAAACAATTCTCAGCATGATTTTGGAGAAATCACTCATGTTTGATAAATCTGCTTGATTTTTTTGTGATATAATCAACATGAATACTGAAAGTAAAACATTTAATGTCATCTATCTAGATGTTCAAAAAGAAGTTGATAAGGTTCAGAATCAAAGGTTATTAGCAAAAATTAAGTCTGTTGGTACTGATGGGGTTTTATTTTGGTGGATAGGAAATTTGTTGACTGGCTGTAAATAGAGTTGTGATTAATGTTCAAGCCTCAGAATGATTTGATGTAACAATTGGTGTGCCACAAGACTCATTCTTGAAACTGGTTCTCTTTCTCAAATTATTAATGATACTGGTAATGTGCTGCATGACAAGATATCAAAGTGCATTCTTGATACAGTGCTGGGAAATTAATCCAATAATGAAATTTGTTGTCTACATCCTCAAACTGAAGGACATACTGTTGGATTGGGCTCATAGGTGGCAAATGAATTTTGATATTGATGACAGCAAAGTTTTACTTATTGGTAGAAAAAGCAAAAAGGCAAGCTACAGTATGAATTCAATTGAACTACAAAAGGTAAATGAGGAAAAAGCAGGGCTCAGTATTAGTGAAAAGGGCAAACACAAATCTTGGATTCAATGGTAGGGCCTTGGAATTTAAGTCCAGGAAAATCATCCCAATGCTTTACAGTTTATTGGTTCATCCCCATCGTGAATAATGTATTCAGGCCTGGTCAATCTACATGAAAAGAATGAAGAGAGTGCAGCACAGAGCTACCAAGATGATTCTTAGGGTAAGAAATATTCCATGAGAGCTGATTGAATAAATTGAATCTATTTAGCTTAGAAAAGAGAAGGTTAATAGGTAATCAAATACAATATTTAAAATTATCAAAGGCTTTGAAAATCATGAACTTTCAAACTGTCTGAGACTTGATTTGTCTGATTTCACTTGTAGTGACAGATACAAACTCTTGGTCAAACGTTTTACCTCATATGAGGCAAAGTACTTTTTATTCAACTGGATTGTTAACATATGGAACGATTTGCCAATTAGAGTGGCTAAAAGCAGAACTATGGATATGTTTGAAATTAGATGATAAGTATTTCACATCAAGACCACAACACATTATTTGTGCCTCCTTTGTCACACTGATAATTTGCAGGTTATTTTCTTTGAACTATCTGTATGCCTTTAAACTTTTACCACACTAGTCTGTGAGTTTCTGATATCTTCCGCTGTCACAAACAGCCTCTAAAGGACCCAGTGGTCTGTTGCTGATTGAATTCCGTTGTATTCCTTTGAATATTGTTCTTAAACATTTCATTTTCAACACACCCACCCTCCTGTGCACGTCCTCATCTATAGCCCATGTGTTTCTTCCACACGATATTGTTTGGACTACTATACATTCAGACATACCCATTTTTGCCCTCCTAGATGGCAGGCCATCTTTCCACATATTCTTTAAGGGTCTCGAAACCTTAGCTCCCTCACCCACCCTGTGACTCGCTTATGCTTCCATGGTTCCATTTTCTGCCATGTCCACACTCAGGACTTTAAAACACTTTGCTTCCTCCAAATTTTCTTCATTCAAACTTGCACCCCAGCTTGCCTGCTAAACTTAATAACCTTGCTTTTTTATTTTATAATTATTTATGTTACTTGCTTTTATTCACATATATTTTCAACTTCCATTTCCTTTCACTCTTCCAATCTCTGTCACCAACTTCTGCAGTTTGTCTATTTGAATTTGCCACCAGTGCAGTGTCACCAGCAAACAATGACTCATTCATTTCTCAGGCCCCCTTCATCCCCGACAGACTACATATTCACTCTTTTTCTGCACGACTCTTGCATTTACATGCCCCCCACCCTATCCATGGCCAAAGTAAACAGCATGGTGACATCACACATCCCAGTCACAGACCAACCAACCTTCACTTGGAACCACTTGCTCTCCAACTCTTTCTACTCACACACACACCTTACACCCTTGATAGAAACTTCTCACTGGTTCTAGCAGTCTTCTTCCCACATCATATATTTTTAAGACCTTCCACAAGGCATCTCTGTCAAACCTATCAAAAGCTTTCTCCAAATCCATAAACACCACATACAAATCCTTTTATTTCTCTAAGTATTTGTCACATATACTCTTTAAAGCAAAAGCCTGATCCATACATCCTCTACCACTTCTGAAACCACACTGTTCCTGTCCAGTTTGATGGTCTGTACATGCTTTCACCATCTCAATCATTACTTTCCCATACAATTTACCAGTTACATTAGACGAACTTATATCACTGTAGTTTGAACGCTTGCCTTTGTTCCCCCTTGCCTTTATACAATACAAGCATTTGGCCAGTCCTCAGGCACCTTCCCATGATCCACACGTTCATTGAAAATCCAAACTAACCAATAAACAACAAAGTCACCCCCTTTCTTAAGAAATTCATCTGCAATATCATCCATCCAGTCGCCTTGCCATATATCATCTTAAGGCTTTCACCACCTCTTCATTGTTCACCAAACTACTCACCATGATGTTCTGTTTTTTTTATACTGTCTTACCTCGACTCTCATATGCCCTCTTTTTGAACCACTGCACCTTCCTCCTGACCTCCTGTTGCTTTCTCATATACATCTAATTATTCAAACTCCTTCCCTGTAAGTACTGCCCATATACCTCTCTTTTCTCTTTCACTAGCAGCTTTTCTTCATCATCCTACTTTTCACTTACCTTCCTGACTTTCCCGGCATACACATGCCACACATAGCTCTCACACATGCCAGCACACCTTCCCTACATACCTACCATTCCTCACCCACTCCCTTAGCTTTGTTCAGTCTCACCTTTGCCATTCTACACTCAATCTCTCCTATTCTTTCTTCACACAAGTCCTTTCCAAGCTCACTACTTTTTTATCTTTCTTTTTTCTCACACATGATGTTTCTTCTTACCCAGAAGCCTTTGCCAATCTTCAACCTTGCCCCCACTAGGTAATGATCAAACATACCGCCAGCTGCCCCTCTCAGCACATTCACATCCTGAAGTCTCTTCTTTACATGCCTGTCAATGCCAGTGTAATTCAGTAATGCCTGCTGATCATTTTTCCTTCTCACAATGTATATACTTATGTATACATAAACCAGGTATTCCCAGTCACCAACCCTTTTTCTGCAACTAACTATATAAGCTGTTCACTCTTTTCAGTCACATTGCTGAATACCCCAAGTTCCCAAATTATACCCTTAACTGTCACATTACTCATCTTTGCATTTAGAACACCCTTCCCTGATATCCAGTGTATTGCATCAAAAGTGCTGGTGTTCTCATTCAGCTGCTCCCAGAGTACTTTTTAATGTTGAAGGCTATAGTCATGGACAAAAGTACACTTTAAGGGTGTGCCTTAATTGAAATATAGAGTGGAAAAAGAAGAGACTAGGGAAAGTATTTACGAATATTGGAGGAAGTGAAAAACCTGTCTTTTAAAATGAGCCAGGTCATAGTTATTGGGAAAGACAGGAGAAGGTGGAAAGTTCCAAAGCTTCAAGGTGAAGGGAAAGAAAAAGTTATCAAAACAGCCCACTCTTGAGTTGCCAATGGCCACACAGTAATCATATGACGCAGCAGCTGCCTCTCATGATCTTTCTTCTCATAGCCAGGTGTTTAAGCACCAATAATCACCCATCTCTTGCTATCCACTTTCAGTTTTACTCACATTAGTCTGGAGCTCTCTTCCATAAAGCCTTTCACACATTCCCAGAACTTCTGCTTTGGTAGCAATGCTATCCTTTCCTTAGCCTCTGCCCTCATACCAACCTCTGCCTTTACTCATAAGACATTTCCAGACCATTCTTACCGCTGTCTTTCACTCAGAGCTAGAAAATCCAGCTTCTTCTCCTCAAACATACTACCTGTCTCTCCTTTCTTCTCATCTTGGTTACATCCACACACACTCAGACACCCTTACCTGAACTTTTGGAGGAGAAGGATGAGCACTCCTTACTTGGCTTCTTCTGTTCCATCTTTTAGAAACTGAAATACAAGAAGGGGATGAGGGTTCCAGCCTCCCACTTCTGCCCCATTTAGTCACCTTCTATGACACACTGGGAATACATAAGTAGAATTCTTGCTCCCCTACCCTACCAAGGGCGAGGGTCAAGGGTTGAAAAAGAGGGCAAATGAGATCTAGGTTGCGCAGGTGTCAATAAACTTTAAGGAGAATTAGCAGGTGTGTTGGAAGGAGGTTATTAATGTCAAAAAAAAAAAAGAAAAGATAGCATAGGAACATCAGTGAAGGGTGCAAAAGGGGGAGTGGTAATAGGTACTGATTAAGTGAGGAGGAGATGGAGAAAGTATTTTGGAGGACTGTTGAATGTGTTTCATGATAGGAGTTTCATGATGTAAGGTGTTTGGGTCGAGGTGGTATGCAGAGTGAGAGAGTCATGGAGGCTGATATGGTGAAAGTGAAGAGGTAGTGAAAGCCTTACATTATGAGATGAAATGTGGCAAGGCAGCTGGAGTGGATGTTATTGCTGTTGAATTTATTGAGAAAGGGGTTTGACTGAGTTGTTGATTTGGTTAATTAGGATTTTCAGTGTATTAATGGATCATGTTGAGATTCCTGAGAATTGGTGGAATGCATGTAAAGTTCCATTGTATAAAAGCAAGGAGGTAGGTAGTATCTGGTTGGCAGCCATTGACCAGGGAGGTATATTACCAGTACTACCCGCCTGGATATTGGGAGGGCTAGTGATGCCTATGATGTGAGTCAGCACTTCAGTGGTTGTCACAATGCACTCCTCTGACCCAGGTAGCTGTCTTTTCTTTCTGCCTCACCCACATGTGGACTAGTGCCATTCTGTCCACAAATATGCAATCTCTCCTTTGCATACATAACACTTAACTCACATAGCTCCTTTTTCGTAATTCTAGATTTTCCTATGGTGAGAACTATGCATTAGCCCTGCCTTTTGGCAAAATGTTAGGAGCAGTAGATAGAAGTAGTAGGTAGGAATATTTAGGCGGGAGCATTAGGCAGAAACATTAGGTAGAAGTAGTTGGTAGGAACATTAGGCAGGAACTTTAGTTATAGTTAGGAAGAACATTAGGTAGGAGCCTCTGCAAACATTGCGCTCGTGTTGCCCTCTGCCGATGGCCTGTTGATTAAGGGAGAGGCACTAAAGGCACTGGAGTTTACAAGTTATGGAGACTCTATTGCCATGGCCACCCCCTTGAGGGACTTCCATTAGGGAACAGTTATCAGAGACATAAATAGATAGGATAAAGGTGGGTGTTCAAACTACAGAGGTGTAAGTTTGTTTAGTGTACCTGGTAAGATGTATGGGAGGGTATTGATGAGAGAGTGAAGACATATACAGAGCATCAGACTGGGGAGGAGCAGTGTGGTTTCAGAAGTGGTAGAGGATGTTTGGATCTGGTATTTGCTTTAAAAAATGTGTAAAAGAAGTAATTAGAGAAGCAAATGTATTTTTTTTTATGTTGAAGGCTCCAGTCACGTACAAAAGTCTACATCAAGGCCGGGCCCTAATTGAGAAAGAGGGAAAAACAGACAGGGTAAGCATTTACAAATTTTTGAGAAAGTGAAAACATGTTTCTTGAAATGAGCCAGGTCATAGTTATTGGGAAAGACATGAGAAGGTAGAGAGTTCCAAAGCTTCGA
>JAUUDW010626880.1:0-11447 GCA_032361385.1 Panulirus guttatus
TATGTATATATGTATATGTTGGTATGTATATGTATGTATTGTGCATATATGTGCATGTATGTATATATGTGTGTATGCGAGTTAATGGATCTTTCTTCGTCTGTTTCCTGGTGCTACCCCGCTAACACGGGAAACAGCGATCAAGTACAATAAAAAAAAAATTAGAGGCAGGTGATTGTCTGTGCTTATGCACCTGGTAGTAACAAGATTGAGAAAAAGAGGTAAGTCTCTTTAGGAGGAGAGTGAGCACTTCTGCAATCTTGTGGCACTGGACCGAGTATCAGTGGTGGGAAATTTGAATGCATGAGTGTGTGATATGGAAGCTGATAGTACAATTATGGGGCAAAGGGTACAAAATATAAATGGAAATGGTGAACAGTTTGTCAAGTTATGGACTGAAAAATGATTGGTGGCTGGGAATATCTGGTTTAAAAAAAAAAGCAAAAACAAGTATACAAGGGAGAATGAGGAAAGGATCAACAGGCAACTGGATCATATTCTAAGCGACAGACATGCAAAGGAGAGATTGTTGGATGTGAATGTGCTGAGAGGGACCCCTTTTGGGATATCTGACCACTTCTTGATAAGAGATGAATCTTAAAATCTATTGTGGCTTTAAGAAAAAAGGAAATGACAAGGCTGGGAAGGTGGAAGTGAGTGAGTGAGCCTGGAAAAGATGATTGTGTGCAAAGATGCAAAGAAAGGCTGGATGAAAAGCGGCATACGGTGAATGTCAACAAAACTTGGGGAGTGGGCAAGGGGTGGAAGGTATTAAGGGCATTTGAGGATAGCAAATGGTGGGATGTGGAAGCTGTAAGCAAAACAGAAAAAAAAAAGGTATTCTGGTGCTACTTGCTGGGAAGGAGCACAAGTGAGTTGGAAATGTACAGGAAAAAGCAGCATAAGGTAAAGAGGAAGGTGTAGGGGATGAATAAGAAGGCAAAAAGAGAGATAGGATGAAAGAGTATCAGTCAACTTCAGGATGAAAAGAAACATAGAGAAAGGTGAATAGTATAGGAGAACAAGAGGATAAATAGAGGAATTAGTGAGGGGGAGCAGATGGGTAAGTTGTAGCTGGCAAAGAGGATGTAAAGAAGAGATGGAGTCAAAGGTCTACTGAATGTGTTTGATGATAAAGTGGTGGATGTGAGGTGTTTGGGATGAGAAGATAAGCAGAGCAAGAGCAATATGGTGAATGGTTTGGTGAAAGAAAAAATATGAAGGCATTGCCTGAGATAAATGAGGAAAAACAGCTGGAGTGGATAGGATTTCAGCTGAATGTCTCGAGAAAAGGTGGTAACAGTGTCACTATTTAGTTATTCAAGATTTTCAATGTATGCGTAGCCCAAGGTGAGAAGTTCTAGGACTGCCAAAATGCTGGTATTGTGCCATTTAATAAAGGCAATGGGGATAAAAGTGAATACTTGAATTACTGAGGTATAAGTCTGTTGGGTATACCTGTTAACTTGTATGGGAGAGAGATGACTGAGAGGGTGATGGCTCTGCACAGAATGTCAGACTGGGGATAAGCAATGTGGCTTCAGGAGTGGTAGATGATGTGTAGACCAGGTGTTTGCTGTATAAAAATTTCCATAAGAAATATTTGGAGAAAGATGTGTATGTGACACTTAAGGATATGGAAAAAGCATATGGCTGGGATGACTGAGATGCCTCAAGGAAAGTGTTATAAATAAATGGTTGGGAGAATAACTACTAAATGCAGAAGAGTTTTCATTGGAAGTTTATGGCATGTATGTGATTAGGAAGGTATAAAGATTAATAGTTCTCTGTGAAGGTGGTAATACAATAAGGTGTGTAGGTTTGGTAGAATATGTGAAAGGAGGAAGCTGAAAGTTGATGTTTAATCTATTCATGGATGAGATAGTGAGGGCTTACAACAGGGAAAAATCTCAGCATGCTGATGGTAGACGAGTCTGTGAGGTGTGGTAACTGCTGTCTGCAGATAAGGTTCTGGTGGTAAATTTAAGAGAGAATTTCTAAAAGTTGAATTTGTGAGAAAATGCAAAAAAGGATGTTGAAAGTTAAAATGAACAAAAGTAAGATAAATAAATGTAGTAGAGGGGGCATGAAACAATGGTTTAGATATGAATTTGCATGGGGAGACGCTAGAGGAAGAGGAGTGCTTTTGGTAAGTGGGTGGAGCTGCAGCGAGTCACAGGTCCGTGGTACACTGAGGACTGTGGAAAGATGGGTCACTGTCTGTTGGGGTAAAGATGATTACATTGTAGTCCCTACAGTAGTCCATAGATGAGAGTCTTGCACAGTGGATGCAAAAGAAAGGAAAGGATTAGTCATGTTGGAAATGAAATTCCTAAGTAAATCATGTAGTGTGATGCAGATTGATTATGTATGGATCAACTGTGTAAGAGCGAGGTGTGCAAGTAAGAGCTTTCTGAATGAAAGAACTGACCAGGATGTGCTGAAACAGTTGGATGTATAGTGAGGATAAGCAAAGACTAATAGACTAAGGGGATATGCATTTCAAAGGTAGACAGCAGGGGAAAAGGGAGAGTGAGGAAATGAAGGATGGAGTGAAAGTGGTCTCAAGTTATAATGGTCTGCTTGTGGTATATAGCATATGAAATGCTATTACTGGGAAGAATCAGGGTATATGAAGTAGTATGGGTAAACCAAAGAATGGTATGTGAGGCCAGGCTGTAGATGGTGGAATCTGGATTTCATTTATTATAAACAAAGAACTCAAGAATGAATGAGAGCATATGAGGCCGCTGCCATCTGTTCCTGGTAATACCCCTGTTAAGCAGATAGTAAATATGTGAAAAAAAAAAGTAGATGAAATACTCTGGAAACAATCTTTCATTCATTGTTCTTCAAACTCATCATTTCATGCATCCACTCAAGACATAAGAACTTCATTATATACTCAACCTTCTGCTGGATGCCACACTCCAAATGCAGGTGATGTGATGCCAACATTGCCAACACAGGATATACATAACCTTGGAAGGCTGACCAAGAAAATGTGGCTGGTTTGTTGTACAAAGAGTCTGGTAGATTGAGAGATTTATCGGCAACCTGTGAAGTACATTTTTCATAGATATACATTGAAGAAAATTATATAAAATGTGCATGAGGAAGAAATATGGCATTAGAGAAGAAGGTTGAAGACACAAGCAATATCCTAAATAAGGTATACCAATATTTCAGTTATATAAAAAAAGAAAAAATAACACATTATCAGCACAAAATACCTGTTTATCCAGAGAGAAAAAATTGATATTAAAGTCTCTGCCAACATCAACAGCAAATTATTTATCAGTTCCAGATATGGACAAGAAAAAGTATCCTATAATATCCTCTTAAAACAATTCATCTATTCCAACCTATACAGCACCTTACCTGCCTGGTCAACCACCATGCCAAACACAATTATTAAGATTAAAATCACAAAAAATAGAGTACCATACTCAGAACAGTCTGATGCTGCCTAACACCCACAACATTCATCATCTGTACAATGGAAAAACAATACTCACAAGGTCCTCAGTACTCCTTTTTTTTGCAAAGTCCTCTCATCCAAACCATTTCATAACCAACCACCAACTCCCAAACAGAAATATAAAGCTTACTCCTCTTTCATACTTCCAAAATCTATACCTTCAGATTTCCACATCACCAACAAACATAAAAGTGACAAAACATGTACATGCTGCAATAACCTGAAAAGCAATAAAAAATGGTTTCCCATCCTAGCTGTACACAACACTCCATCAGACATACAACCATCTAAAACTACACTCTCTTGGAAAGTATGACTACATTTTCTTGTCTGTGTTCTCGACACCACTAAACTCGCCAACTTAACAGACGGATCTCTTAATGTTCAGGTGCATATCCATTTAGCTTACACAGTCCAAGAAGTACTTAAGGTGATGAATTTCATAAGAGCACATGGAGAAATTAAGTTAGGAGAATGGGGAAATGCAAAACAAGACACCATGAGAAGGCCACACATGGTTACATTTGATATGGAGATGTGTAGCCATAAGGTACTTAAAAGGTATATAAACTTGCCATTAAGGACAAATTCAAACGAGTGTTTCTTAAGAGTGATAGATTAAGGGAAGTGAGACAGAGTGCCAAGGAGAACTGGCAAAAGGCAAAAAATGAGAGAAGTCAGATTAAGCCAGAAGGAAGAACAAAATTTTCCCCTATCTCTATTCTAAGGTGCCTAGAAAGAGCTAGTAGCAACTGCCAGATGGTCTAGTGGCAAATGGAAAAGAGCTAGAATTTAGGGATCATTTACAAAAATACCACCAAGACATCATTGCAGTGGTGAAGACAAATGTCACAAACGAATTTAAATCTAACCTAGTTTGTCCAAAAGAATACAAAATAGAAAGAGGTGTTAGAAAATATAAAGGAAGTGGGATCAGCCCTCTTGATATGGGATTCCATTAAATTCCAGGAAATTTCAGTAGATGTACCTTCAGATAATACACAATGAGGAACATAAATGTGGATAGGAAGTGTACTGTAATACTTTTAGTTTACAATTCTCCAAAGAACTGCAGTGATGCAGAAGAGGTATACAGTATGGAGAATAATACAGGAATAATCAGGATGGTGAAGAAAGCAACAAGACACTCCCTCCAGAGAGATGGTAAAATACTGATAATGGATGACTTTAGATTCCCATGGAAATGTGAGTCTTGGAGACAAATTCCTTAAAAGTATACAGGAGAATTTCCTTCATCAACATGTAACAAAGCATACATGAACTAGGGGAGATGACATGCCACCTACGGTTGACCTTGTTTTTACACACTGCAGCATGGAAACAGAACATGATTTATGAAAGGGATGATCATGTGGTACTTGTTTTTGAATATATGGTGGTGGAGGATGCAAGAGGGAGATCAGAGTGGGCACAGGAACTGAAGAGAAGGTACAGTAATGGCACTGATCAAGTTCTGTGAAGTAACATTTGGGAAAGGGAGCTCAATACCATCAGTATGGTCCAGTGCTACAGAAGGTTCAGTGAAATCTACATTAAAGGGGTTAGAACAAAGGTACCTCCAGCCATTAGGGCAGAAGGATCAAAAGCAAGAGAGATGTGGTTCAACAAGAATGCGAGAGAGTTCAGGGATGTACTAAGGAACATATAAATGACACTGCAATAAGCCAGCATATGAAAGATACAGGAGAGCAAGGAGTGAACTATTGCAAAGCATGGAGGGAGCAGCCGAGAGATTCTGAAAAAAGCATCGAGGAAAAAGTAAAAGACAATCCAAAACTTTTACCTATGTTCATCAGGAACAATCTCTTGGTGAAAGAGCAACTAATCAGGATAAGGGTCTCAGAAAGAAGAATTCTTTAGGATGATGAGAAAATGCAAGACATTAATTGCCAAGTTTAAAAGGGTCTTCACTGATGAGAGCAATAATGCACCAGCATTACCAAGATTGGATGGGGAAGAAGTCTTGGAATATACAGTAAGACAGAAATTACATAATCAAGCTATTAGAAAAACCCAAGTCATATAAAGTCCATGGTCCTGATGAAGTTCCTCCACACGTGGTTAAGAACGTGCAGAGGCACTTGATAAACTATTAGAAATGTTGCTCAGCACATCATTATTGGAAGGTGTAATTCTAAAGATGTGGAAAACAGCAAATATTGTTCCACTATTTAAAAAAGAGGAGGGAAACTGACCTGAACTACAGGCCAGTCTCGCTAAAAAATGTGGTTTGTTTAATATTGGAAAAGATCAGAATGCAGATGAATACCTACTTGCAAAGGAGAAACCTTCAAACTGGGAACTAACAAGGTTCTAGGGAAAGGAGGCCAAACATAACCAATTTATGGACTTCTATGGCAGGCAGAGCTCCATCTTAATTCAAACAGAGGGATGGTTAGACTGTGCTCTTGGATTGCCAGAAAGCATTTGACATGTCTCTTCATCTGAGGAATAGGGGTGGGTTCCTTCACTGAATAGAAGAGTACCTTACTGGAAGGGAGCAAAGAACACAGGTAAGAGGTGCACCATTGAAGTGGGCTTGGGTTACAAGTGGCATGTCAGAGAGCTCGATCTTGGGACCACTGCTACTCTTGGTATTCATAAATGACTTGCCTGATGGACTGGAACTTCTATCTAATCATATTTGCAGATGATGCTAAGATCATGTGAAAAATAAAGAATGATGATGATTGCATCAGCCTACAGGGTACTTGGTCAAATTCCAAAGTTGGTCAGACAAATGGTTGAGATTCAATCCAAAGAAGTGAATAGTGATAAGGATGGGACAGAGCGAAAAAAGGCCTCAATGCGATTATTAACCAACAGGAAATAATTTGCAGGAATATACATATGAAAGAAATCTAGGGGTTGACACCGTGACTAATTCACTGCCTGAGTTACACATCAAGAGAACTGTGAAAGAGGCAAACTATTTGAAAGTAACTTTAAGAATCACATACAGATATCACAAAATAGATATATAAATATATATATATATATATAAAACGGTTTACTGGATTTAGGCAGCTATTCGACAGAAAATAAACAGGTGAGGTAATCATAGTAGCTAGTCAACTAATCATAAAAGAGCTCAAGATCAAGATGGGCTGGGTATATGCACACTCTGGATAAGCACAAGAGTGAAGTTGATCTAGATAGTCAGGGTGGCAGATATGCAGGAATGTTTACAGAGTAAATACTACGGGTTATATATCATGTACTTTGTTGAACATTATATTATGAATACTTATAGTAATACAGTAGCTGACATACTTCATAGCCTAACTAACAGAAAAACATTGTTGTTCACATGCTTGGCTATGCTCTCGTTCCTAAATAGTTTATGACGTTCACAATGGTCGGTACAGGACTGTTTTTATATCTGTCTGTACAAGGTCTGATTGGAAAAGTCAACTGTGGTGATAAATGGCAGTCCATGTTCACGTGAAGGGGCATCAGGAAATGGTGGTCTCTCTGACAGGGGTATGTCAGCAGTTTTTTACCAAACTAGCGTGTGAGATGCCAGTATTAATCAAGAGAGGGTGGACAGGTCCAGCAAGATGATGGCCTATTGTTAGGTAGTTTAAGATGGCTTAGAAGGACTCTGCATGCCCTTTTCGTTGGTCATTCTGTGTAGCCATTAGTGAGGAGAGCCATGCTGTGGAGATGTGAGTGAGTTTCAGTAGAATGAAGATGGAACTGACATTCCTGAGCTTAATTGGTGAGAGGCCTTGTGGTATACCTAGTCAGCGGAGAAGGTAAAGTTGGTATAAGAAAGATTTGATGATCATGCTGACATGACTCTTCCAGTTTCAACCACTGTCTATAGTGACACCCAAGAAATTTGAAGTCTCTTACTACCTGCAAGATTTCAGGGCCAACTGTGATGTCAGCTGGCAGGATAATGTCTGCACCCAGGTTGATGTGCATCCAATGTTGGTGCGTATCATCACAGTCTTGGAGTGGTTGATGCTGATGTTGTCAGCCTTAGTCCAATCTTGAAAGTTGCTGATGATGTGCTGAAGGGCAATGAAATCAGTAGAGTTGTTGCTGATAGCGATGCCAAAGATGAAGTCATTTACCTCCAGCAGTGGTTGTGTCCCTCACAGTACCATTTGATAAGAACGAGGAAACAAAGCTGCCCCATCATCATAATTTGTAGTATACCATATGTTAGGGGTAGTGAAACAGATGTGGTTCCCCTAAAGTGGACAGCTTGGTGTTACTTGGCCAAGAACTCCAACAACCATGAGATAAGACATCCCCCACCATAGTCCCAGGTCGACAGCTTTCTTTATGATGTTGATGAGGTTTACTAAGTCAGAAGCACTTATTGATGTTTATGAAGGTATGAAGGAGAGTGCCACCAAGGTTTTGCACTTCTCCAAGTTGCAGTAAAATAAGTCTAGGAGACTGACAAGGCAGTGAGTGGTGGAGGAAGACTTCATGTTTCCAAACTACAGAGGGCCTACTGAATCAGCAAAGTCATCACAGGTCCAGTCAAAAACAAAACTTTCACAACGTAGATTGGGGATTGGATTGATGGCAACAGGGTGTAAACTATTAAAAGAGACTCTGGGTTAGTTCATTTGGGAGGTGGATAAACATTCCTATCTTCCAAGCTGTGGGTATTCAGACTGTTTGAGTGAAGCATTAATTATGGTAATTAGCTGTGTACCTACTTCAGGGGAGAATTCCTTGAATGATTTCACTGGAAGATCTATGGCTATGGTTGAGCATTTAGTTTAAGTCACTGAGGACACTGAGCCAAATGATATTCCTCTACTTTCTTTGGGGGAGATGAGGTTGGTAGGTATGCAGGGAGGGAGCTAATGTAGAGTTATAGTAATCATTGGCAGATATTGGCAAAGAGGTTGTTAATTTGGTGCATGGCCTCCTCACTGCTAAGCTGGTCAACACAAAGGAAGGGGAGAGCCTTTGCTTGTCACAGCCAGTTAGGTTGGTCTGCTTTAAATGCTTTACTCTGCTTGGGTAACAGACGTTCTTTGCAGCTCGTTTCCTACTTCATGTTGCACTTTGTTACAAAGTTGCTTGTATGGGTTGTTATTGCAACTGTTAAACTCACCATTTTACTGTTGCATGGGTCCCTTAATTTGGTGGGTGATCCAGAGATTGTCGACCAAGTGCAGGTTTCAGGATACTTCTTCCACAAGATTTCAACATCTTCATTAGACACCTCATTCAAGTGATGTTGAGTTACCCACCTACCGTAATTTCTCTTTACTGAGTCAGTAAGTGACCAATAAATTTTGCTGTCTGCCCATCTGTGTTGGTAGATGGTGGAGGCAGGGGACTACAACACTGATAAATGAGGACTGTGTCCGAGAGGGGGAAGAGGCTTAAGTTGTTAATAGTGATCAGTCATGTCAGTAAGAATCAAGTCAAGAGCATCTTGGATAAAATGTGTGGGATGAAATGCATGAGAAAGTGAACAATCTGAGATAGAGGAGGTTGTTCTTGGACACTGGTGGTGTCTGTTTCATAAAAATCCCCACATATCACAAGCATAGAACATGGGTACCTTGTCATGAGTGTGCCAGTGTGTCAGACCAAAACTGGATTATGTGTCACAAGTCTGGTCGCCACACTTAAATAAGCACAAAGATCTGCTGAAAGGGTACAGCACAAAATGATCCACAGGTATTCATGGATGAGAAATGATGAGAGTGGAGAACAAAAAGGATCTGAATGACTTTGTGGCAGCAGATGAAAGGTTGAGAATGATTGTGCTGGATGCTCAAGTTGTGAGAGGATTCTTTGGAGGCTCAGATCATTTGCCAGCTCTTCTGTAGGTGAGGGTCAGGAAGGAGTGGAGGAATGGTGTATGGAAGAACAGAGTGGTAAAGTGTTGGCAAGCAAGAGGGTTTGGCAGCAAATGGAATCATGGAAGAGGAAGTGAGTCATAGGGTGGGAGAGGGGGTGAAGGTTCTGGGAGCAATGAGGAATGTGTGGAAAGAAAGAATGTTATCTCGGAGAGCAAAGAATGATATGTTTGAAGGAACAGTAGTTCCAACAATATCATATGGTTGTGAGGCATGGGCTATAGATAGAGTTGTACAGAGGAGGTTGGATGTGTTGGAAATGAAAGGCTTAAGGATAATTTGTGGTGTGATATGGTTTGATCGAGTAAATAATGTAAGGGTAAGAGAGATGTGTGGTAATAAAAAGAGTGTGGTTGAGAGAACAGAAGAGGGAGTGTTGAAATGGTTTGGACATATGGAATGAATGAGTGAGGAAAGGTTGACAAAGAGGATATATGTGTCAAAGGAGGAGGGAACAAGGAGAAGTAGAAGACCAAATTGGGGGTGCAAGGATGTAGTGCAAGGGATGGAGTGAAAAGTTCCAAGTGAAGGTTGGCCTGCAGCCGGGGAGTGTGAATGGTGTGAATGGGGTAGTAAGGGAGGTAAATGCAAGAGTTTTGGAGAGAGGAGTGAGCATGCAGTCTATAAGGGATGAGAAGGCCTGGGAAGTGAGTCTGTTGTTGTTTGATTATGATACAGCACTGGTGGCAAACATGAGTGAGAAACTGCAGAAGTTGGTGGGTGAGTTTGTCAGTGTGTGTGAAAGGTGGAAGGTTAGAGTGAATATGAATATAAGCAAGGTTATTAGGCTTAGCAGGGTTGAGGGACAGGTTAGTTTGAATGGAGAAAAACTGCTGGAAGTGAAGTTTTTAAATACCTGGGAGTGAGCATTGCAGTGTATGGAACCACAGAAGCAGAAATGGGTCAAAGTATGGGTGTGGGTGAAGGTTCTGGGAGTACTGAAGAATGTGTGGGAAGAGAGGTCATTGTTTGAGAGGGCAAAAATAGGTATGTTTAAAGGTATAGTTCTAACAATTTCAAATGGATGTGAGGCAAGGGCTATATATACAACTCTGCAGAAGAGGATGCATGTGTTGCAAATGAAATGTATGAAGAAAATATGTGGCGTGAGGTGGTTTGATCGAGTAAGTAATTAAAGGGTAAGAAAGAGTAGTAAAAAAAAGAGTGTGGTTGAGAGAGCTGAAGAGGATGTGTTGAAATGGTTTGGACATAGGGATAGAATGAGTGAGTAAAGGTTACAAACAAGGTATAGGTGTCAGAAGTGGAGGGAAGAAGGAGAAATGGGGGACCAAACTAGAAATGGAAGAATGAAGAGAAAAAGATTTTGAGCAATCAGAGCCTGAACATGCAGGAGGGTGAAAGTCGTGCATGTGATAGAGCAAATAACAACAATGTGGTACATAGGGGTAAACGTGCTGTCAATGGTCTGAACCAGGCTATGTGAAACATCTGGGGTAAGCCATGGAAAGGTCTGTGGGGTCTGGTAGTGTATAGGGAACTGTGGTTTTGGGGCATTACATATGACAGAGAATGGATGTGAGCAGATGCAGCCCTTCCTTGTCTGTATAAATATATATGTGTATATGTTATGTATATGTGTGTATATATGTATATGTTGTAGTAAAGGGAGTGTGGTTGAGAAAGAAGAGGGTGTGTTGAAATGGTATGGACATATGGAACACATGAGTGAGGAGAGGTTGACAAAGAGGACATATGTGTCAGAGGTAGGGGGGAACAAGGAGAAACAGGAGACCGAACTGGAGGTGGAAGGATGGAGTGAAGGAGATTTTGAGCAAATGTGGCCTGAACATGCAGGAGGGTGAAAGGCGTGCACCAAATAGAGTGAAATTGAATGGCGTGGTATACTGGGGTCGACATGCTGTGAAACATTTGGGGTAAACCATGGAAAGGTCTGTAGGGGCCTGATTGTGGATAGGGAGCTGTGGTTTTGGTGCATTACACATGACAGCTAGAGACTGACTGTGAGCGAATGTGGCCTTTTCGTCTGTTTCCTGGTGCTATCTCACTGACGCAGGGGGTGGTGATGCTATTTCCTGTAGGGCAGGGTGGCATTAGGAATGGATGGAGGCAAGCATGTATGA
>JAUUDW010626922.1:0-11445 GCA_032361385.1 Panulirus guttatus
AGCCAGTGAACTCCGTCTCCAGAGATGGAAGCCGGTAGACTCCGTCTCCAAACATAGAGGACAATGGATTCATTGTCCAGGCTTGGAGGCCATTGGATTCCAGCACCATATATGCAGGCTAATAGATTCCATCTCCAGACATGGAGGCCGGTGAACTCCGGGTCAAGACAAGGAGGCCAGTGTACTTCATCTACAAACAAGGAGTCCAATCGAATCCATCTTCAAACATGGAGGTCAGTGGAATATGTCTCCATATATGGATGTTAATGGACTTCGTCTTCATACATTAAGACCAATGGATTCAGTGTCCACACATGGAGGCCAATGGAATCCATCTCCAGACATAGAGGTCAATGCAATCCATCTCTAGACATGAAGGCATATGGAAGCCCTCTCCAAAAAGGAGAACCAATGAAACCCGTCTCCCTACATAGAGGTCAATGGAACCTATCTCCAGATATGGAGATAAGTGTACTCCGTCGTCAGACATGGAATCCGTCTCCAGACATAGGGGCCATTGAACCTCTCCCAGATACGGAGACCAGTAAATTCTGTCCCAATAGGAGGGAGGCCAATGAACTCAGTCTCAGATATAAAGGGCGATGGACTCCGTCTTCTGACATATGGGCCGATAAACTCCGTGTAAATACAAATAGACCTATGCCCTCCGTCTCACGAAATTGAAGGCAGTGGATTCAGTTTCAAAACAAAGAGGCTAACGTACTAATTCTCCATACAATGAGGCTGATTGTGTTTGTAACCATACAAGGCCAGTGGCTCAGTCTCAAGAAAAGGAAACCAATGGACTCCGTCTCAAAAAGAGAAGGCCTGTGTGCTCCGTCTCAGGACAAGAAGGTTAATGTACATCGTCTCTACAGATGAGGGCCAGTAATCACCGTCTCGAAAGACAGGAATCATTGCACTCCTTCTCTAGACGAGGTGGCCAGTGCTGTCTATCTCCACATAAAAAGGCCAGTGGACTCCGTTTCAAAACAAAAGGGGTTAATGGATTCCGACTCCAGACATAAAAGTTCGTCTTAAGACATGGAGCCGAATGCAGACGAGGAAGCCAATGGACTCCATTTCTAGACGATGTGGCTGATGGGATTCGTCTCCAGACACAGAAGCGTAAGGACTCTTTCTGAATATATGGCGACCAATGGACACCGTCTCCAGAGATGGAAGCCGAACACGGAGGATGATTGATTGAGTCTCCAGGCATGTAGGCCAATGGATTCCAACACCAGACATGCAGGGTAATAGATTCTGTCTCCAAACCTGAAGGCCAAGGGACTCTGTGTCTAGACAACGAGGCCAATGGACTTCGTCTACAAAGAAGAAGGCCAATCGAATCCATCTTTGATCATATAAAGGCCAGTACAATCCTTCTCTAGACGCGGAGGTATATGGAACCACTCTCCTGAAAAGAAGGCCAATAGACTCCGTGCACGTATACGGAGGCGAATGGACTCCGTGCACGTATACGGAGGTGAATGGACTCCGTGCACAGAGAAAAAGGCCAATCCTTTCCGTCTCTAGAAGTCAATGAGGCTAATGGACTCAAACGCCAGACAAGAAGGCCAATAGACCCAGTATCCAGACAAAAAGGCCAAAGGACTTTATGTTCACACAAAGGGGCCAATAGGCTCCGTGTCTAGAAAAGAGACCAATTGATTCGATTTCCAGACAAGGACACCAATGGACTCCGTGTCTAGACAAGGACACCAATGGACTCCGTGTCTAGACAAGGACACCAATGGACTCCGTATGCAGACATGCAGGCTAATGAACTCCATGCCCAGAGAATGAGGGTAATGAACTGCGTCTCCAGATATAAACGCAAATGGACTCCGTCAGCAGACATGCAGGCTAGTAGAATCCGTGTCATTGTACACCGTCTCTAGAGATGAGGGCCAATGAACACCGTCTCTAGAGATGAGGCCCAATGGACCACGTCTCTCAACAAGGAACCCCGTGGGCTCCTTCTCAAAAAAAAAAAAAAGAAAAAAAAACAGTGGACTCAGTTTCAAAACAAAATGTGTAAATGGACTCCGTCTCCAGATATGAAAGCCAATGAATTCCGTCTTTAGGGATGGAGGCCAATAGACTCTACCTCTAAAAATAAAGGACAATGGACTCCGTCTCTAGATATGGAGGCCATTATATTCCAGCACCAGACATGGAGGCCAATAGATTCTGTCCCCAAACATGGAAGCCAATGGACTCCGTTTCAAGACAAGGAGGCCAATGGACTCCGTCTGCGAACAAAGAGGCCGATCGACTCCATCCTTAGACATGAAGGCCAATGGACTCTGTCTCTAGACATGGAAAGAAATACGGATATAAGCGGATACGGATGTAAGACATAGCCACCAATGGAATGCGTCTCCAGACATACAGGCCAGTGGAACCTGTCCCCAGATATGGAGGCCAATAAACTCCGTCTCCGTAAAATGGAGGCCAATGGACTCCATCTCGAGACATGGAGGCCAATGGACTCCGCCTCCAGACGTAGAGGTTAAGGTAAACCGTCTCTAGACATGGAGGCGAAAGGAATCAGTTTCCAGACAAGGAAGACAATAAACTCTGTCTCAAGACATGGAGCACAATGAAATACGTCCCCAAACAAAAAGGCCAGTAAATTCCGTGTCCAGACATGGAGGTCAATGGAACTCGTCTCAGATGTGGAGGCCAATGGACTCCATTTTCATAAATGAAGGCCAAAGAAATTCTTCTTCACACATGCAAAGCAATGGACTCCATCGTTAGAAATGGGGGCCAACGGATCCCGTCTCCAGACATGGAGGAGAATGAACTCCGTCTCCAGACGTGGAGGCCAACCGACTCCATCTCCAGACATGAAGGCCAACGTAACCCTTCTCCACACATGGAGGCCAATGGACCCCGTCTCTAGACATCGAGACTAATGGACTCCGTCTCCAGACATGGAAGATAATGAGCTCCTTCTCCAGACACGGAAGTCAGTGAATTCCATCTCTATACATGGAGTCCAAGGGAATCTGTCTCCAGGCATAGATGTTAATGTACACGGTCTCCAGACATGGAAGAGAAAGGAATAAGTCTCTCATCATGGAAGACAATGGAATCTGTCTCCAGACATGGAGGCCAATGAAATCCGTCTGCAGACAAAGAGGTCAGTGGATTCCATTTCCAGACAAGGAGGTCAGTGGATCCAGTCTCCAGAGATGGAGGCCGCTGGACTCCATTTCCTTCAATGCAGACCAAAGGAATCCGTCTTCATGCATGCAAAACAATGGACTCCGGTTCTAGAAATGGAGGCCAATGGAACCCTTCTCTAGAAATGGAGGCTAATGGACTCCGTCTCCAGATATAGAGATCAGATGGATTTCGTCTCGAGACATGATGGCCTATGGAGTCTGTCTCCGGATATTGAGGTCAATTGTCTCAATCTCTTGATATAGAGACCAATAGACTCCGTCTCCAGATATGGAGGTCATTGGCCTCCGTCTCCTGACGTGGTGGGCAGTGAACTGCATCTCCAGGCATGGATGTTGATGGAATCGATCTCCAGGCATAGAAGTTAATGGAACCCGTCTCCAGACATGGAGGCCAATGAATTGCGTCTCCTGATATGGAGACTAATGGGCTCCTTCTCCAGACATGAAGGCTATTGAATTCCATCTCCAGACGCAGAAGCCATTGAAATCCATCTCCAGGCATAAAGGTTAATGTACACCGTCTCATGATATGGAGGCCATAGGAGTCAGTCTCCAGACATGAAGGCTAGTGAATTCCGTTTTTAGACAAAGAGGCCAATAGATTCCAGATATGGAGGCTAATGGAAACCTTCTCTAGACATGGAGGCCAAAGGAATCCGTCTTCAGACATGCAAAGCAATAGACTCCGTCTTTAGAAATGGAAGGCAATGGACTCCGTTTCTAGGAATGGAGGCCACTGGACTTCAACTCGAGACCTGAAGGACTTCCCGGACATTCGACGTCACTCTTATATTCGACGGACTTAATCATGGCTCTGGTGTGAATATTATGATCTAATTCGCCTGGGGTCATCAGTTCATGCTTAACACTGAATCTATATCATATATGGAATTAAGAATCTAAATAAATTAACTTACTGAATTAATCCGGAGCTGGCAGCAGTAGTGACATGTCAGAAGGCGCTAATTATGAATTATATCGATACAGCATATAAGATAATACGCAGCAATATGTCTTCTTGCTATAAGCCCTTCAGCGGCGGATCAAGGAAGATTGGAAACCTTCCTTGAGAACGCAAATGCTCTCACTGGATATATTTCCTGATTAAGAGATCAAAAAGATTACAGAGTTCTTCTTGGAATATGTGATCCCACGTTATGAACCCACAGTTCTAATGTCACCACACATCTCTTGTATAAGATTCAAGATGGACTTTCCTTGAAGTCTCGCCTCATTTAGCTCTTCAGAGTCAATAGCCAGTTGAGAAGAGTCATGTTCTCCCCTCGAACTCACTACTGCCTCTAGTCGCTGTGTAATCTAGTACAATGAGCAACGGTCGGGTTTTGTTGATCTGTCAGGAGCCATTTTTGATACATCGTTTCTATAATTAGTCTATCATGAACTCATTATATAGATTAAGATATCTATCTTCTCATTTGATTCTGACATAGGCGAACCTCAGTCAGTTTCTCGCCAATCGACATCATTTCACCGGGAAAGGTCTCTCTAATTTCCAAGGCAGACTAAACCAATATTGGTTATCTTCACGGGTAATGGAGTCCCGGAATCTGGCTCAGGCCAGCATTTCCTGCGGGCTATACTCACCAGGCATAATCACCATGGTGTCTGAATCTCATATTCTAGAGATAATGATTAAGCTTTGTTCCCACTGTGTGCCCAGAAGGGGAAGGGAGGGGAAGGGGGGAGGGGAATTCTCTGGCTGCTGTTCTTGGCAACCATAACTGAGGCGTCATCTTTTGCCTGTTAAGGATATACCTATCAGGCAACCGTCCAAGCATCAGACTTCCACCACTGAGATGTAGTATCATCACGTCGTATTCATCTGACGTTGATGTGATGTGGTAATGGTCCGCTTCTATAGGTAGCCAGACGTCAGCAGTAACGTCTGAATTCAGACTTGCACTCGACAGGATTACATTCTCCAGGTGTTACGAACTCCTGCTGTGCAAAGACCTTGTGAGAGCCTTGGTCGATAACGCTCTTCCTCTCACTCGCTGATTGCAGCTCGTCTGAACCCATCCTGCCTCTGTGTTTACTAACGGAACAAACTTCCGACTCTAACTGAACCGTTCCTCCATCACAGAGGAGACAGCGGTGTGCACTGCTGTTTGCGCTTCTGACACGTTTTGTACTTAATAACACTTGGAAAACGTCAGTTTTAAGGTTTCAAGAACCTTCCAACATCTGTGGAGTTCCTCTTCCCTCTCCATGGTGTTTAGAAATTTAGTGTAACGATTTTCATGAGACTAACAACACATCGTCTGCGTATGTGTTCGGCTTTCCTTTAACTTCGGTTCCTTTAAGATCAGAAGTGTTGACAATGGGTATGGATTCAGCAGACAAAGTGCTTCCCGGAACACATGCAGAGTGCGATTTCTCACTACCGTTTGCTTGAGTTGCGTCTTTAGGGTGGTGTTTTTATAGCTCTTTCCAGTCTTAAATGTTTTTGACATTGTTGTGTTAACAATCTATAGATTACGCTGTTTAGAACAGTTCTTAACTCACTCAATTTAGTATCTGTATTATGAGACATCAGCTGAACTTACTCAAAAGTCATTGTGGTGACCTTCTCGGTAGGATGTTGAATATTATCGACCATGAGCGCTCTTTACTCACATTCTCTAAACTCCTGAGAGAACTCTTTACGGTGGGTCTAAAGCCTCACAGATCTAGAATTAACTGTCTTAAATAAAGCACAATTCTTTCGGTGTCTCCATAGGTGTCTACGACCACCTTTGTAACTTAATCATAACTCACATCCACAGAAGAAAACGCTTCAAGTAAGATTCTGGCACATCTTTACCGACCCTTCAGGTAACTCATTTTTTGAACGGCTCCAAAGGTCAGGCTTAACATGTATGTTGGCTCATAATGACCCAGAATTATCATCAATTACCAAAATCACCATCAAATATGGGTAAATGTGATTAATGTTAATCTCGGTGTACGTAGAGTCCTCACTACAGTGCCAGGTGTCAATTGTTCTAGCACGTCATCCAGATTCACTAAGATATCGTTTAGTGCTATTTTGTAAGCTGCATAATCCCTTACGAACAAAGAGACTAAATAACTCTCTCGTAAGCATAGGTTATCAGGTTATCAGGTTGAGCAAAGTGTTCCTACATGTATCTAACTGCCTCGCCAATACCTGCAAAGTCAAAGGCTTCACCATTACCTGTTTTTAGGATGTTATCGCCTTTTTCATGAGTATGGTGACATGAGCCACATGATCTGCCCTGGAGCGTTTAATCTCTCGAGAACCTTCCTTAGTAGTTGGCAGGGGTGATGGTTATGATATGAGCACTTGTGTTAGATATTGTGGGATAAGATTACGTATATGCAAATGAGAGATCAGCGTTTCGGTTCTATACTTGCGTAGAGATTTAATGTCAAGGACTAATCTGCTTACTGAAATAAAGAATCACATTAGTTTTAGGATACGATACTCATTACTAATAGATCTTATTATGAAATGTTACAATTATTTGCAGTAGACAAAGCAGTATATCACTTAACGGTTTCTTTGGCTTCGTATCTTACTGTGGTAACGCACTTAGGCCAAGGAACATTCAGTCCAAAGCTGAAACAATCGCCATCAGTCCACCGACTATTGCTCCGTCGATTTTTACTACTCTTGAATTAGGCATTTACATTGGCTTTCCTAACACTTCATTACTGTATGTGAGATATGTCTGACTCTCACTAGAAGTACATTGTGATTGGAATACATTGGAAAAATGTGCGTTTAGGTTCCAGTAATATGACAAGGCACTTCACTGCAAGGATTTGCACAAATATATTCAGATCTCGTAAAATCTTCTCAGATGACGTTTGAAATATATGTTTCCTATGAGACCAGTATAGTGCTGCTGTAAACCTTTGGAGTGTTAAATAGCGTGCCATCTTTGGCACATTAATGACAAAACCACTTGAAAGTATCACTATGCATTCGTTCATTTCTGTTCCCCAACGTACATATCATACACGTGAATGACCCAGAGCGGTAACTAGGCTCATTTAGCAGGTTAGGCTACGAATATTCAACATGTCTGACAAAGTTTTTGTAAATGCTGTATTGATCAGCGAATTAGGGATGGCTCTCCGGCGAATTCGATGAACTAGACACGACATGGAGAAAACTTTTGCTTCCTGCAACAGTTCAATGATTCTCCCTGCGTGAACAAATCTGTTTTAGATATGGTTGTTTGTTTGATAAACCTCAGAAAGGCTAGATGGGCCAAATTCCAGTCCACACTATGCACCACTCACCGGCATCCCTTACAAGAGAACGGGAGCCAGTTATTTCTCCTCCGTCCCCTGGGTGTTTACCTGACCCTGCAACATATGGCCATGGCTTACGTGTAGCCAGATTTATTTCCACTTGAGCAGAGTAATGTTCTTGGCCCACACACAGACGACGCGCGGTAACTGGACGAACCACCACAGTATCAGCAGTGTTGGTAATTTGGTCGTTACGTGAGCAGTGGGGGTGATGTGTGCCACCGCTTGACAGGTGGCAGGTGGGGTTGTGTAAACAGTGGAAATGTTAACAACGTTTTCACGTACGTAGCCGGAGCGGCAGAAACATGGGTAATGCAACCACTGAGAATGTTGGTAGAGATCGTCAGAGGGAGGAGGGATGATATCGGGTAGTTATGGTCGGATATGTGGTCGTAATAGTGCAATTATCGCATGATCAGTGGGAGGAGTGATGATGACTATCATGCAAGCGGTGGGATGGTGTTAATGGCAGTCCCTTAAGTGGGAATGGTGATGGTCATGGTGATTATCTTAGCTGTACAGTACTGGTGTTGGACTTGGTGTTGGAGGTGAAGGTAACAGCGGTGGATAGTTGGTCGCATGAGCTGTGGGAACATCGGTCAAGATGGTCCCCTGAGCACTGGAGATAGAAGAAGTTGCGGTCCTGTGTGCACGGCTGGTGATGCTGGTTGTGGGAGGCGTATAAACGGTGATAATGGTGGTTGTGTAAACAGTAAGAGTGACGGCAGCGGTGCTGCTGGCAGAGGGGGTCTTACGAGTTCTGGGTTGGTGCTTATGGTAAATCTTTAGGCGAAAACTTGCGGTATTGGTGATGGTGGCCAGGCAAATGGCAGGGTGATGGCCACCAGCAGTCTTTGCCAATAAACCGGTAGGGGAAGTGGTGATGGATGGTGGTAAAGGAGCTCTTTCAAATAACTAGGAAAGTGGTAGTGGTATTTGGTCGTGGAAGCAGCAGAGTGGTGATAGTGAGTGTCGCCCAGGCTGTTAAGATGGCAGCATTCGTGATAATGTAAGCGGTAGGAGAGTTACACAGGCGGCCGGCCAAGGATTGGACGTTGATGGAAAAAGTGAATGTTGTCTCTTAAACGGTGCAGTTGTGGTATCAGTGGTTGTATGACAGGTATATGTGGTTATAATGATAACGGCGGTTGCATAAGCGGCAGCTTAGTGTTAGTTAGTCTTTTAAGCAGCAACGATACTTATGGTAATGATGGTCAGGATGGGAGTAATGGTGGTGACATCAGTGGCTTGGGTGGAGGCAGTCATGAGACTGTCAACAGTGGCGATGGTGGTGCTAATAGTTCTGATGGTCGCCTGTGCAGTGGGTTGGCGTCAGTCATGTTCTTATATAAAGGGTAAAGGTATTAGCAAATGTCTCCTTAGGAAAGTGTCATTGGTGGAACTACTTGCAGTTTAAGTGGTGGGGGCTGCTGTAATGGTAAAGATGCTTATTCTAACGGTGGGGTGCTGGTAATGGTGAGTGAATAGGGAGGATAGTACTGTAAACAATAGAGTAAGGGATGGAGGAGACAGAGGAATGTCTGGTCCATCTAAAGTGAAATTAGAGGAAAGAACAAAACAAAACAAAGGAGAAACATTATCGCAAGAAGAAACAATTATAGTATCACCAGTGCAAAGCTGCAATGGAAGGCTAAATGAACAAAAGTCACCAAAATATCTTTGCTCAAAGACCAAAAAGACCGATCGCTTGAACAAGAGACTTTCTCAGACTTTTTGGTAACAGATGACCTCGTCTAACTCTTTCCAATGATAATAATATTTCACTCATAATTCAAAGTGAATGAGCCTAAAGATTTTTTTTATCTGATGTCTGAAACGTCAGTTCCCTTGTCCAAATGTCCTAGGAACAACAGTGAATGAACATAGGACTGGACAAAGTTAGTATTAGAGGCTGAGATGTTATATGCCTCATTCCCACAACAATGATATATGTTATATGATACATACTTTCAAAGGAAAAATAAAGAAAGAAGAGAGAAATATCGCTTTCGGCCAATCACAATAAAGAGACATCTGTAAGACTGGGATCAGGTAAACCAAAACCGGATAGAATTATGTATGCAGCTAGAATCGACGAGACTAAAAGTAATGAGTAATTCCTGTGCTGGGCGAGTGATCGTGACGATCTGGAACAAGAGGGTCTCCATAGATTGTTCAAGATCGTTTCGAATGGGAAGAAGCTGTGGAAAAGTTCTGGCCATAATTGCGTTCGGTTGTGGCGTCAGCAACGAAATGACTGTAATGACTGAAGTGTATGCAAGCGAGTCAGTAGCAATAGCAACTGTGGCCATGAAACCGGTACAAATAATGGTAATGGTGGCTTAGTAAGAGGCACAGTAGTGGTAATAGTGACGTCGCTCTAATAAGCACTGGCGTGATGTTGTGCGCAGCCATAAGAACTTAAGATATTATAAGTTGTGGCAAAGAAGACGAGAAATATCCAAACACTGAGAGCAGTGTCAACAGATACCATGCTTGCTGCAACGGAATCTCTATTAGCATCAGTGGCTTTGTAAACAGTGGAATGATGGCAGTGGTAGCAGAGGTCCTGTAAGAAGGGGAATACCAAATTGGGGTCTTGTGAACGGTCGGGATTATGGCAACGGTAGTAACTTACGGGAGTGGTATGATGAAGCTGGTACTACTTTAGAGTGCTGGGTCTCTGGTGGTGCTTCTCATGTAAATAGTGAGATGGTCGTAACGATAGTCTGGTAAGGATTGGTAATTGTGGATGCCGTATGAAGTGATTTAGTGTTAACTGTAATAATGGGTTGGTCTGTGTGTGTGAGCGATGAAGGTCGCGGTAATCGCAGTCACGTAATCAATGGGCTTCATCTTCGTGATGGTTACACGAAGAATTTGGGTGGTGTTACAGACAGTTTTGACGGTGTTTGTCTTGCCACATGATAGTGGTAAAGTGATACTAGTAACTGTGGCAGCAGAAGAGATTACGGTGGTAATCAGAGAGGCGGTAGCACATTCCATGCTCGGTTGTTCCATATACGTCCATAAACTTCGATTCAAAAATCTTAATCACGATAGAGCGATACACTCTAACAGTGCTAATCCTTCATCATTGACCACTTACACATCCTGCCCTTATCAAAATGACAGGAGACAATAAACAGAGAACAAACCAAAATTGTAAAGAGTTCTAAATCCTAAATTACTTTCCTTTTTTTTTTTGATACGATGATAAGTCAAGGATGGACCGTTCTCTCACCATAAGTTACGTATTAATCAAATGCAGTTTACACATAAAGTTGCAGTGCACTGTCGTTCTTAAAGTAATTCATCTTAAGAGTATTTTAGACTGAAACAGTTATACATTTCAACATAAAACGTCATTTTGATGCTCATACTGAAATAATTAGAAAATCATTGCCACCGTTATCATGAGTATTTCGTATAATCAGACCTCTGAAGAACGAAAACAGAAAACACTTAGCTTTCGCCGTTAGCATCAGAATATCTGTAAAAGTCCCTCTACCGCAACATATTGACTTTGGTCTCTGTTTATGTCCGGGGAAACAAAATATGTGATAATTCTCATGATTTATTTTAATTCTTAACGTATAGAGAGGCCAACTAATTCCCAACCCTCGTTGCACAGTGATATTATAAAAGAGGGCAATATTCACGGGTATCATTACCCAGCGACATAAATATCGTTTCCAATTAATCAAAGATAATGAAACCTGCTGTTAAAAATTGCCTGTCCCTTCGCAGTGATGTATCTCGTTTGTGGAAAAAGTTACGTTTTGCGACAACATTTGTTAGGCAGCACTGAAATATCAGTGTAAGTTTCGAAAGCTTCATCAAAACGCCCATACTGTTCATCGAACACTAGTGGTTAAAGTAACCGTTTTCAGTGGGATATTCTGATGTATTAACTTTTCTTTCCATGCTAGGTAAAAAGGCA
>JAUUDW010626943.1:0-11445 GCA_032361385.1 Panulirus guttatus
TATACTGAGGTGTACAAGGAAATCTATTTTCCTGATTTTTTTTTTCGGTTTATTAATTTGCAACACAGTACGTAGGGGAGGATTCGCAGCTTCACTCCTGGTGTCCCTGGGAGTCAGCAGCGGTCAAGTGGGGCACCTCACCTCCCTAGAGTTCATCTTCCCGTGTGGGCTTTAATCCACCTTATCTCTCTCACACACACCTCACAATGAGGATCCCTCCTACAAGGATACCTCACACATTCATCATACCACAGGGCATATCCTTCACACATTATTCTCGGCAACCTAGGGTACTTAGTGTATTATGACTTATTTGCTTAAATGTACAGCTAGACAAAGCGTTTCTGTGATAGCGTCTAGTGATGGCCTTGCTCGTGCCGACAGCCCCGTCACAACACACACACACAATAACATCAACTCGTTACTTCATTACACAATAGTTACATAAATACACTGCGATTCACTCCGCACATCATACGGTTTCTACAAGTCTGTAATTAGCAGTGGTTCTTCAATACGATAAGCGAAGCTCTTAGACCACAAAACGGTGGTGAAGGATCACAGTAACTTATAATTTTGGTTCTCTCGATTCCCATGCACCGGTGTTCCACTGCAGGGAGACCCGAAATGGACAAGTTGCCCAGCTTCATAATGTTATCGGGAAATCATGTTACTCAAAGAACTTATTTTACCCTTGGATTAAATCTGTGACTGACGCTGTCACCGTCGCCTGTCAAACGATGGTTGGAGATGTGGTGGTGGTGGCGGGGCGCCCGCAAGAGGTGTGGTGGTTATGAGTGCTGTAGTTATGTGTGTAGTAAAGGGTACAGTGGTAGAGGGAACACGTTATCCTGCGCCACGCGGCACCGCCCACCGCCACAGTTACATATAACTCAACCACTACCATCCGCACCCCATCCAACCTGTCTCCCCTCACGGCTCACCTCACTCATACCCATCCTCCTCCGTCCCACCCACACGTACATTTGACTACCGCCGACCCTTGTCTTGAACCGATGGCAGGTCCACCGTACTAGCAAGACGAGTTATCCAAACCGCCCAACTTGTGTATTCGGCTTCTTAACTTTGGTTAAAGCTTGTGAAACAAGGCTGATTAAAAACACTTACGTCTAAAAAGACTTCTGAGGACAAAGAAGTTTGCCAACCTTATGTTGATTACGTAAGTTGGGTAAGATATTCAGTATTCTTGCGGTTGTATCTGGTGTCACTTGTTACAGGGAAAGTTCCAGAGGATTGGAAGGTTGCCAATGTAACGCCGACATTAGGGGAAAGAAATAATGAAAATGATAATAAAGCCCTGGACGAAAAGGATCGCGTAGTTAGCTAGGTCGTTCGTAGTTGGCATACCCTTGGAAATGCTCATTTAAGACAAAGCTGTAAATCATTTACTACTTCATTAACGAATCAAACAGTGGTTTTCAACGCATGCGTTCGTCTCCGACAAATCTGACTGATTTCTTTTATGATAAGATCAACATGTATGTTGACGGCAAATTGGCTGGTGTCATTCATCTAGATTTTCAGAAAGCATTCAATAGAGTTTCGCATTAAAGATTACTAGAAAAAGTCAGGTCACCCAGTATAGACAGTATGTATTTCGGCTGTAAACAAAGAACAGTAATTAGCAGCACAACCTCAAAATGGTTAGACGTAACAAGTGGTGTGCCAGAGGGATCAGCCATGGGGCCAGATGTATTTCTGATGGACGCTGATGATTGTGATAACAGAGTTATGTTGTAAGATATCAAACTTCAAAGACGAAACTAATATGGAAAGTAAAGCTACAACAATGATATAAATAACGTCTACAGCTGCAACCTGTCGACTGGGCCTACAGGTCGCCATCACCTGAAGTATCGATATGTGAAAAGGTTAACACAATAGTCGTAAAGCCGAAAAGACAAGCAACCGTTTGAACTCAGTGAAGCTATAGAGTGTTAATGAGGGAACTAAAGTCCAAGTCAAGTAATCTTCTCTGTTTGCAATTCACTGGTGTGTCCCCATCTTGAATATCGAGTTCATATTTGTTTTTCCTGAATGTAAAATAAGGTATCCCAACCCTGTAGGCTGGCAAGGGCAGGGACGCCCAACGCCCTGGGGTAGACTTGCTACCCAGCTACCCCAGTGCATCACAAACACACACACACACACGTCACTCCCAGTTGGCAGGCTGCTGACCTAACGTCTCACTATAGATCTATTACCGTTAACATTATGTAAGTTGGAATGTGCAAGGAACAGACAGCAGTTAGTGAACAATTCTACATCTGAAAAAGTAGTATACTTTCTTTCGTTCGTATGATGACGACATACGAGTCACTAATGAAGCTCTAGCGCCAGCTGCAGTATATCAGGTATGGCAGGAGAGGCTCTGGCCGTCCGCCTCACCACCTGGCGTGGGGTGCAGTGCCCCTCCACTCCCACGTGCTGGGCCAGGGGAAGTCACGCTGACGGCGGCGTGTCAGGTGCCTTGCCCACGTGAGTCCCCACCACCGCCACCACCGCCAACACTACCTATCTCCCCCCACTCACTGCCCCTCTGCCTCTCCAGCACTGGTCACCCCACTGGATTTGATTTAGTCTGATCAAATCTAAAATCTTTATTTGTTTTCACTTTTTAGAGTAATGTTTGAATAAGTTACGACGCACTCACAAACACACGCATACAAACATTCATATGTATGCACGAACATTAGAAACATACGTCAGCAAAAACACTCTCTTCACACGTATATAGAATACGTACACAAAAAATAAAACTACAGACACACACACACACAAACGTTTGGACGTACCCCTCCCTTTGAAGTGAAGACACATAACAAAATAGCGAGAGCTGAGTGGTATAGAAATATGTTTGACGAGAAGTTAACCGGCAGATGTGGTTGGTACGACCCTTGAGCACGACCTCTGGGTATGATAACCTGGCCTCCGACCTGACCCTTAAGGATGAGGTCAATGGTCACGTCATCATATTCAAAGGTTGAACCGTCGTGCTCAGTATCGTATGTCACACCACGCTGCCCTGAACTTGCCTGCTGTTCCTCCCGAGTCCTGACGGGACCCCGTGCTTCCGCATCAACCAACCACGAGTTATAAATCCTGCCGTAAGGGCCCGCGGTCATGCCTCCAGAATATCTCGGAATCCCACGTGAGGCGTCGGTGTTGTGGGGTCGGAGGAGCGGGCACGACTCCTGGCGAGGGACCCGTGACACGGACCGACCCTCCCGGATCTTAACCCCCGTCCGGCGTCACACGCCCACAGCTTGAAAACTCGCACATGTTTTACAAAGGAATACAAAGAGACTCGTACACGTTTTACAAAGGAAACGCGACTACAAATGAATGCAAACAGCAGCAGACCTTCGGGTCCTCTCGAGGCTATTTCTGATATTAGGAGAGATCAGAGAGAGAGAGAGGTCTGTGTGTAGACAATAAAACAGCAGATATACGACTAAAAGAGAAACATCTGCAAGTTTTTATTAACTTCAGAGGCGACGAACGTAATATTGGGTCTTTGGCGGTGTAGTTATGATGTGTGGAGAGTGTGAGGGGAGATGGCTGGGTTACTGAGGCACTGTGGGATCATCACAGCCCAACACCTCACTCGCTGCTGGCCTCACCTGCTCCAGCCTGGCCGCCTCCTGGAACTGTCATCTTGAGTTAACGTTCCGCGTCCACTTACTGGAAGTTTACAGGGAACCGCCTGGAAGCAGAGGAGCAGTAGTGGTGGAAGTTACCTCAGTGTGTGTGTGTGTGTGTGTATGTGTGTCTCTGTGAGTGTGTGTGTGAGGTGTATGGTCATGAGGCAGAGGCATTTCTAACGACAAATGTGGTTCCCTATAGCTAGGATATCATGTGAGCCGGACACCCTAGGATAACACTACATCTCATACCTCCTCTGCTCGTGTCTCCTCACAGAGGCAAATGTAGGCGTGTTGTGCGACCAGCGGGACACTAGCCTCAGGCTGTGGGTCGTTCATCTTACCATAAGAAACTCATCATTATTCCAAAAACGGTGAACGACGACTGACCGAGAACAGTCCCTCCTTGTGCCAGGGGCACCCACTTCCCCTCTCGCCCCTCGGCCACCACGACTGATCACCCGACCTCTCGCTTCCCAGCACTCGTAAACCAGCTGAAGGTGCCATTGTCTGGTGCGGTACAACACGCCACACACAACGCCATAACAAACCCCGAGCTGCGCCCTGCATCATGTCAGTCAATAACAAGCTGTACCCGGTTAATCATGCACCTTACATCTGATATACCCTGAACATTGACCCTCCTGTGCATCGTGAATAATACAACGTTATCCTGTGCATTGAATACCTGATATGTGGTGTTTCCTTTCGTCATTGTAATGTGTATTCTCTTACCAAGGTTGATATCCTGTATCTGGGCCAACCATGATACTCTGTTATGTATGTGTTCTGCGTTCCCCTGCCTCGTACTTCCATACCAGTGCCATTAACGCTATGCCTTCCTGTCTCACAGGATGAAGACCCCTGGCTCCCTAGGGCCACGTCTCACCCTCATGCGTTAACACGCTGCACCCGCAATATGCCCAGTACCTCTCTCCGCTTACCTCATGGTACATATGTGCCCTTCACTCGCGTTACCATAAAAAATGCTTTATGAAAGCAGTTTTAAATCAAAATAGATTTTAAAACTATAAAACTAAAACTACAACAGAGGGCCTTACCTACTGCCCTAATTGGACACACAGAATAGGCAATTATGCATTTTGTTTAAAGTTTCCATTTAAAATACTACCCGCTATCAATTGTTGCATGACCAGATTTTTCCCGGACCAGTTTTGAGTATTCCTGGTCCCAGCCTCGACTTCATAGTGAGACCTCCAACACTGATGCTCCTGTCTCTGTCTTCCCCCCAATAAATCATGAGTCAGGACGTAGTGATGGTGCAGAGGGTCACTTGTCACCCTCACGACCAAATACCATAAGATTCTAAATCAGTTTCAGCATTATGTATGACTTGCGTTTCCTTTATCACTTCTCCTGCGACATAAACCACGAAGTCCAGGCGTGAATCTCTTCAAACTAGGACAGTTAAGACAATGACGTTGTACGGAGCTCAGGCTGGTTACCTAATGAAGATAAAACCTGAGCATAATTGCATATAAATACAAACAAAAAGTAATGAATCACCATCTATAAATTGTGGTCCATAAGCAATTACTGTCAGTTTTCGAAATATTTTAATCTCGTCAAAATTTCCTTATTTCCTCTGATCTTTTCTAGTTTATTCAAATTCCCCAGTTTTTCCCCCGCAGGGATTCTTTCTTTTCCTCATTTTCCCTGTCCTCCCCGGCCTGCGAGGACCCTGACAGCAAATCAATTTGGGGATCTTTCCCCCCAGCGGGTTCCATCGTGGTGTAAGAGCGCTGGTCCGCTGGAGCAAAACCCCCTCTCGCCCCCGGACCCGCACCAGCGTTGCCAGGGCTCTCACTCCCCCCCCCCAGCAACTCTTGCTTTCATTAAAGAGTGATCATGGCGGAGAGAAGTCATGAGTGGCGGAGCCCGTGGCCGCGTACGGGACGGAGAGCTGACACACACAAAGGAGGTGGCTGGCTGCAGCCTCCTCTCCCACCCACAACAAAGCCTGACGCCGCCACCGCCATTGTCTAGCCATAATCATCAACCTCTCCTTTCCTTCCCCTCCAGAAACGCTGGAGAGAACGGGATAATCCGAGGGCTTCTCGTGGTACGAAGAGAGGGAAAACCGTCTCGCTCGCCATCTTGTATTTCCAGCAGCAATTATCAAGGGAAATTTCAACTAAGTGTGAAATTTTTATTTGTGTTTTCTCCTGGGTGCACTTTATGCAAGCCCACCAACTTACGTCTCTCTCTTCCTCTCTCTCTCTCTTTCTCTCCATCTGACGATGTGTGTGTGTGTGTACATGCACTAACCATAAGAGGTGGCGGGAGGGGTCCAATATTATACACGTAATCAAGGTTCATGCATTACTGTGTATAATCCTCAGCCATTAGAACAGTGGTAGGATCTCTCAGTATAATGCCATTGCCTTTGACCTAACCCTCAAGGATCAGGTCAATAACCATGTCATCATACGCACGGGTCGTACAGTCGTGCTCAAGGGTCGTATCGTTGTGCCCAAGGTTTTAACGGTTCCCAGAATGGTACGATAAAAAAAATTCAGTTTTCAGTAAGCTGTGCTAAGCGTAGTGAGGCACACTACTTAAGGCCATATTAAATAAACCCTAATTACTGCTAATGACTACTGGATTATGTATAATTATCCTGTGACAGACTAGTTAGCGTCAGTACAGACTAGGTAGAGCTGTGGCCAATCAATTCCTTTCACGGCTTATGGTACAGAGAGCATGTGACAGACAGACGGAAGTACCAAGGAGCCAAGCGCCATTTTGACCCGCCCTGTGGCAAGGTACAGTTAGTCGACAGGGAACAGACAATTCAATTATCTGAGGTGCCAAGATTTCACTTTGTTGGGAGAGGAAAGATAGAGAGGACAGAAAAGGGTGAGAGCAAGGAGGTAGGGAGTGCGTGGGAGAGACATACAGCAGGAGACCTGATGGTGTATGACTGCTGAAGAACAGCAACAGTATCCCATGTTCCTGATGTATCAAGAGGAGACGCAAAAATAACTTATAAAGGCTCTTCCCTCCCTGCCTACCGCAACCTCCTGCATATCAGCCGGCGGGAAAGTACCTACAAATTAAGACCATGTGGCATAATGAATATATCGACATGAAGGGGTGGTGGGGGGGAAGCTTCCACAGTATCTACAACCTTGTGCCCCGGGGATGGACCATGGTCAACACCCTCCCGACGGCTACAACTGGCTAGCTATAAAGCGGGAGCAACGAAGGAAATTTCCTTTTATTATATAGTTTTGTCTGTAAAGATCACAGTCCGTCTTACAATACTAGATATTGCCATTTTTTTTCCTAATTTGAGAGAAACGTGACATTTATCAAACTAAATACTTGAAGATAATTTTACATTATACAGTTATATATAATCCCACGTTATTACAGAATTACAAGTCGCATATCATGAAAACAGACGTGTGCACGGAGAGGTATGTGCTGTGGTGAGGACAGGAAGTGATGACCTTGCCCGAGGTGACTGGTGACCCCGGGGAACTCCACCTGTTGTCTGCCATATGCCACCTCACCCCCGCCCCCCATCCTGGCCACAGTCACATGCCACCTGTCATGTGGAGGTCAGCCGGTCATGAACTAGCAGGATACATCAACTCTGTCATTAAAGATACGAAAGCTGTAAGCGTATATCTCCACGTCATTTGACGTTCAGTGTTTAAACACCTCACGAACCTTTGGCATCTACGTACAATATTTACCTCACTTCACGTCGCCTGGCCACTCTCTTTACCAGCGCATCCTTCCTTCCTCTCCTTCTGAAGTGCCCTAACCATTCCGTTCCCGCCTGCCATCCAGGCATAACACCCGCTCTATCCTGCGTCAGGACCCCGAGCCAGGACGTCAACCCTGCCCCGGGCAACTTCCTGCCGCCGACGCGTCGCTCCGGCTCTCTCTCCCAGGTCGCCCCCAGCGGCCACATACCTCGGAAGGTCGTGGTATCCGGTGGACGACTTTTTTCCCTCTCTTTCCTTTCCCGAACCTCTCATCAGGGGGCTGTAGAGGCGCCCGTGACCGCTTGAACATACGGTCACCGTGACCAACTGCCAGTTGTCCTGCAGCCGCTCGATAGAATTGTCAAGTTTTATCTTTTAAATTCGACTTTTCGTTTATGATTTTCCACTTCCGAAGACTCGCTCCAATTACTCTTAAGGACTGATTCGTCCTTGTCATTCTCACGTCCGGGAGATTCTGCCTCAAATCACTTGACGGACCCTAAAGTAGTCCGATGTATCGCCTCTCACCAATTTGACCCCAAATCTTGACCCACTTCGCTGGCATGTCCTCCTTCCCTCTTCTGCAGATATTGCTCTGGTTTCCGCTCCCGAAAGCTGGCTGCCGGTGCGCCCCCTCCGTTAGCCAAGCCGCTACATTACATGACGACTGCCTGACATCTGGCAACTCAAGGGAGGGTCGGGATGATGCCCGAGTCTTTCCCTCCACCGATAAGCTTTGGGATTCATTACCTTCACACGTCTTTCCTAAAGGCAATGACCTGTTCGTACTTAAAAGACAGGTCACCCGCTTCCTCAGATACCTCCGGTCAGTGGGTGTGGCAACACCCAGCTCCTCTACTCCCAGCGCCAGCTACACCCTACTCTAAAACCCTTAAACTCTTTGATTTCAATTTCAGACTCAAAATATATATAGACAAAGCGTTTCAATGACAGGTATATGTCTACGGGCAGGTGCATACAGCGGTACAACACATCAACATGGTGGTTGATAGGTGGGTCCCACACGACCACCTGCCTCAAACCAGTGACACATGACCTCTCTCGCCCCTGCACAAGGGAATATTAGTGTGCTAACCTATGGGGCACGACGACATCATCCTTGAGCACGACGGTACGATCTTAAAACATGACGTTATTCCCCTTGGCCTCACAACGGCTTGCTCTTTGACCTGATCCCTGGGGTCAGACCAGAGGTAGTCAGACAGTTCGGTGCAGGCATCCCCCATGGACGTCCGTAAAAAAAAAAGTAATAAATAAAAACTTTTTATAAAATACCTTTGCCTTAGCTCAGCTCTAACAACTACAGCGGGATTTTACCGATCTGCGGCTGCGGAAACCTAGACCCGAGAGGCGGTCAGAGAGGAGATACCCCGCGTTCACGCCTGAAAGAAGAGATCTTATCCAATATTCCCTCGGGTCTTGCTATTTCTTCCCACCCAACCATTATCTTCCGATCATTCTCTACGTCTCCACAACTCCTTATTCCATCTTTTCCCTTTATAATTCTGTATATCTCTCCGATTTCCTCCTTTTCTCTGTTGACTTTGCCTATCACCGCACCATCGTCTGTCTGTGTAGGTAAGGACTTTAGGATACTCTCGTCCCTGCAGGAAGTAATCTCGTCATGAACCATGAGTATTTGCGTCAGCTGGCTCTCCCACATGTATTCTCTCGCCCTCCATCTTCCAGAACGTGTATGTACGATGTTTTCTGACTAGTAACAACTCTAAACTTATATAACCCAGGTTTTACGTGCTCACAATAGCCTTGGCTACACCTTCCCTCTAAAAACCCTTTGCCATACCAGATGGCTCACATCTTTTCCTTTTATTAAGCTCATTAAAGCTCTTGCAATCTTCCGGCTCTTCACAACTCATCAATATCTCTACTCCTGGCTCATAACCCTCGTTGACACTGACAACCAGATAAGGTTTTTCACAACCCCACTTCTAGCAACAACTCTTTATTATTGGGCAAAACTGTTGGTGCCTACAATCTGACGCTGTTCACTGCTGTATGCAACTCCTGACTCCGTCATGTTTCAATCAACTGCTCACAGCAATAGGCACAGACTCCAGTCCATCTCTGAACTCAACGGATCTACACCTGTATGTTCATGATTATAAATGTAGGCTCTTCACAACCATCATCACCATGTGTATTCGACATTGAAGACAATGCAACAGTTCTCCTTTCAAGTCCGGGTTTGAACCTCAACACCTCATGCACAGAGATAAGATCCTTGAGCAAGACAGTACAAACTTGTGCTGAAGGGTCGTCCCGTCGTGCTCAAGGGTGGTATCGCCGTGCATGATGAAGCACAGTGCCTAACGTTTGTGTTCTTAGATCCGAACAGGAACCGTCGTCAGCTCGTACGAATGTACCTTTCACGTGTTTACAACAGCAACATTTACCACGTACACCGCCCGCAGAAATGTATAATGTGGCGTCTCCACGTGAAAAATGGCGGAGTCATCCCAGGATAAAATATGAACGCAATGGACGAGAGGCGGGTGGGGAAAATGGAACACCCTCTCGTATTACCAGTCCGACTCGCAGAGGATTCAACAGGAACTGTATAATTCACATTTTTCGATATGATAAACGATACAGTATTTGTAACTGATTCACAAAATCAGACTGGAAGTGCACTTGGAACACGAAGTTATTCCGTTTGAATAAAATCTAATTCTTAGTATAATTACTTTATTATTCCCGTACATAACGAGTTCAGGTATTTGGGCGAGTATGGGGTGCGAGTCTGAAGCCTGAGAACGGTTTACACGGGGTATGAGGGCGAGAACAAGGCTATATAAGGGGGTGAGTATTGTGTCGTCCTTTAATAATCCTCTCAGTTCTACCTGAGTGAAATGCGGTACACTGAGCGCCTCTCGCATGTTGTGCTGTACCGACGTCGCTTTATGCAAGCAGTACTCGAGCAAGTTCACATCTTACCGTCCAGGTGCACACTTGAAAATACCAGAGGACAGCCTGGCACCAGTCTAGACCGACCACCCCTTCCCACAGCACTGGCACCACAACCGCCCACCCACGAGATGAAGCATTCCCTCCCTGCACAAGGAACCATCAGCATAATCAGCGACGTCTCCGTCTGTCAGATATCGCTTCTTTCTTCCTGCTGATAAATGAGATAGATTGGTTGCCACTCTCGCCACACCGGATGCGGTGTAAAATGTAAATTTTATGCTGGTACATTGTCTTGGATGTCTCCAGCCGTGGCCGACGCTGAGGCAGAGGATAGCGGGGTAGTGCTAGAAGGTAGCAGGGTACGCGAGAAGGACAGATAACAGGAGAGCTGACACTCCATGACGAAGTTATCTGCTGGAAGATAATCACAGTATCCTGAGGTCATATTCTGCCATAGATAAAGACAGGAGAGCAAGGCGGAAAGCACCGTTCCTACGCACCCTTCCCATTCCCTCTGGCACACCCAGCAGGAAGATGGCTATAAAGTGCCACCATATAGTATGCAGAGAATATATTGCCGTGGGATTTTATAGGAAAGTGGAAGTGAAAATGAACGTAATATGATGCAAGATAGTGGTGCCAGGTGGCAGGGTAGTGGTTTGTGTGTGTGTGTGTGTGTATGGCGTGTGTGCCAATGATATACTATAACGCAATCACTAGAAATATGAATTGAAAAGGTGTCTGAACACATCTGAACGAACCGAGAAAATCCAATGAATTCCCAAGTGAAAATCTCCGATTTTTACAAGGAAAAATCCATCAGACGAGAAGCTGTTTACACCTGTGGCCACTGTGTGTGTGTGTGTATCCTTCCACTGAGGCGAAAAATAATCTTCACTAAAGACTGGCCTGCCATCTTACAGCGACATATTGTTGATGTTCATATTCATAGATGTAAAGAAAGTAAGGAGTGCCAGTTATAGTTATCAGCTGATATTGCAACACACGTAGACCTTGCAAGAGTCTGCTCATAAAACACTAACAAGACGATGCAACGAATGATCAGGAATGGCCAGGAGCCCGTTCACCAA
>JAUUDW010626953.1:0-11444 GCA_032361385.1 Panulirus guttatus
ATTTTCCTTTTTGTGAGTGACTTTCTTAGCATAGCAACCCTCTTTTAAAAGGTGTTAGATTTGAAATATTGAGAGTCAGATCCACTCAGAATGTGCTGTGATGAAATGTAGGTTCCTGCATGGAAAGTATTAATACTTCATAAAGTCTACATATTCACTTATGTGCATCCAGTTAAATTTTGTTCACCTTGCCTAACTTTTATCATAATGATTTTGTTTCAAGTGGAGTATTATGTTCTCCATACCAACAGTTAGGAAATTTCTGTGTCATTTTTTTTCAGCAGTGCTCCCAGATTACTGTACCTAGTTAGATATGAAACTTTCAGATAATAAACTGGGGATCAAGGTCACTGCAAAACACCTCAACTTGTGGAGAGATTGTGAACTTGTTTTGTTAAAGTTTGTAGAGCATTTTGATTGCTGGAGAGGAGCACTGATGATGGAGCAGAAGGTTTTAGTTAGTTTGTAGGAAAACTACTCGTGAAGTTTCACTGGTGAATCATTGTTTCTATTAGAGCAGTCTGATCCAAGGTAGAATTGAGATTTACATACTGACACCAGGTGATGGGTCTGGAAGGTAGATTGGAAGACAGTTGGTCACATTGAATAAATCTTTGGCAGATGGTGGTGAAGTAATTGTTAATAAAATGAGCTGATTTTTTAGAGGAGTGGTGAATGATGCAGGGAAGAGAGGGAGTTTTCTAGTTGTAACCACTTAGTTCTTTTAGTTTCTCAAACTGCTGGCTGATGCTGGTTTGTTACAGGTGTTGTAGTGTGATAGCAGTAATAAGATATCCTCTCTGTTAGTATTTTGTGAATTTCTTTGTTATGGGAGACCTTTCAGGGGAAATGTGTCACATTTTTAAATTAGTGCTTACTTTTTTAAAGTTTTATATACTTAGATCACTGGCTAAGCAGTTTTGATATTTATGTGATATCTGCGATAGATGTTACTAGACTCCACCTGCGTGACATTACACACCATGAAACTGTATCATCTTCATTCAACAAAACAGACTACAATCTCATCAGAAAACTTCTTACTTCAGAGGAGTCCATCCTCTACCTGCTACTAAGTATAGCACAGCCATGGGAAAAGGGATCCAGGATAACATCAGGACCCTTTCAGAAAGGGTTCTTGGGGCAGTTGTGAACGAATTGATTAATGAAATTTTGTGATATGTAAGCAAGGGTGGGTAGCCTGAACGAAGTTGGACAATAGGTTGAATGAACTGGGTGAGGCATGAACATCTGGTTCCAGATGACAACTGCTTATAACTACATTTGTGTGGTTTAGCTGCATTCATATAGAAAGATGAGTTTTACTTCAAGTTATGAAGATGATGTAGAATTAACACAGTCATTGAGTTAGAATGCAGAGGACAACTAAAAATAACGCAGAGAGAAAAATAACAGAGGAGGAGTACCCTTGTGATAGAGGTGTCTAAGTGAAGAACTTAAAGAATATACATATTGATGGAGATGATGGTGTGTGGAGGAGGTTTGGCATGGATTTGGACATTGCATAGCTTTAGAAATAGTAAAGGATACAAACTGACAGATGAATTGGAGACAGCCACCTCCTTGATTTTTTATCAGTAAAACTGACCTGGAGAATTCTATGTCTGTATGATGAGCATTGTTGCTAGATGTAGCTATGTCCCCAACTGACTGTAGGAAAGTGTGCAGAGATCAGTGCTGTTGAGGTAAATTGCATATAAAAAGACAGTGAGTGATCCAGTATGGTATATGGTAAGTTGACGTCTGAGATATGTTTTTTCTATGCATACTTTTTTGATTATTGATATATACACACTAGAATAACTTTCCTCTTATTAGGTTGCAGCAGAAGGTGGGGAGAATGTGCAGCAAGTGACTGTAGAGTCAGGAGCAGAAGTTGACCTCTTTGAAATTAAACCTTTGACACCAAAACACAGAAGAGTAGCATCTTTGGTGGCTGAATGCCAGACTATCCAGGACCGCAACATCCTTGTCAAGGTATGAAAGAATAGAGCTTAGTTACATTGGAGGACTGTTTGATTTTGCCTTGCATTTTAAGATAAATTTTTGATAAATATACAGTTCAATATTTTCCACGATCTTGAGTTCAAGGATGCATTAGCAAAGTAGACATATGTGCATTCTATGTTATCTGTATGAAGACAGGGATTTTAATTTTGTGTCTAAAATTGTGTGATTGTGTCATGATTGATAAACTTTTTGATGACCCTATGATATTAAGGTACCATATGGCATTTTGTTATCTTGTACTTTAGACATAAACCTGTAAAGTCTTATGCATGTTGCAGGCCACACATATTGTGATGACTAATGAAAATAACAATGCATTTTGTGAATGAGATGTGCGAAGGATATCCATGGAAATTTTATTTAGAAAAATACTGAAACTTTACTGTAGAGAGAAGGTAATTTGTTGAAATGATGCATCTATGATGGCGCAAGATCAGTTAGGATCTGTGTGAAATGCTGTTTTTAAAACTTAAGGAACTCTAACAGAAACAGACTGATGCTGTTTGTAAAGCTTGGTATGAGCAGTAATTGCTATCCTATTAATTCCTTGAAAAGGTGCATTATATGTACATATTTGATGATAATTTGTTTAGAATGTAAAACTAGTGTTTCTTTTCAGATTCCTAATCTAGACTGCACCTGCTCCATCCCAGTTGCTCGAGCAGACAAGCGCTATTTTGAAGTGAATCACAGAAAGGGTGGTGAGAAGTGGGGCTTAGTTGCAAGCATATCTGTTGAGAGTGGCTGTAAGATCATCACTCTAAGCTCTTGCGTGCAGGTACTGTATTTATGTGCACTTAATATGATACTTTCAGTTATTGTATTGGTATTCCTGCACCTTTCCATTGTAACCAGACATGAAATTGTGTTAAAGATCTTTTTGAGATACATTTATTTGGTTGATATTATAAATACTTTATTTCCCTTTGGTGTGTAGTAGAATGCATGTTAGTAGAATAGGAAACTTAAACCACCTGTGCAATTTATGTTGTATGATAAGGGGACTATTATATTCTTTCTCACTTGCATACTTAAGTCCATTTGGCGTTCTGTTACACACACATTTGACACTGTCTTTCAGAGTTTACAACTTTCCGCTTTCTGTTTGTTGTTGTTTCAACCATACTTTTGTCGTACTCTGTCATGTATTACTTTTCATATGACATTTTATCTGTTATCCATCAGCCTCGACAGTGGACATTCTGGTAACATGGCCAAGTATTATGTATACATACCATCATGTCTGCCATTATTTTGAGACATTTTCAGACTCAGAATGTTAGTCGAGGTTGAGTATCAGAAACTGTTTCTGCTGCTCAGTAAATTCCCATAGTCCATGGTCTAGTGCTTTCAAGACTACTGCCAAATTGGAGCATGTGTTTCCAGTTCAGTAGATGATTTTAGCAAATGTTTATTAGATATTTTATATAGTAAACAGTGATCTTTACTTAAGCATTCTCGTGTGGGGTGGTTCATAAGCATGATAAAACCTCTAGTGATGGAATGGGAGTGGAGATATCTCTTCTGGCAGGTTAATGGGTTAATAACACCTCATGGCTATCAGCCCCCATCCCTTCATTCACATGACTGTGCTGTTTAAGCTATCATATATACATATGATACTGTTGCAGTCCTGTACTGATAGTAGACAGTAATGAGTAAGTTGGCCTATAAGTTGTATCATACTTTAAACTCTGTTCTTACCAGAAAATAAACTCTCACTTTAGCTTTTTTTCTGCTGTAACAGGTAACATTAAATCTTAAGCGTCCTCCTCTTATGTATAATTGAAACAAATGTAAAGTATAAAAACTGTGACCTATACAGTTTAAAACAAACTAGAGTTGCACATGCCAAACCTATATTATCCTCTGCTGCTAACAGTGTATCTTAAAGAATTTAAGGTTTGGTTTAGAAAAAAAAGTTCCAGTTGCAGGTGGGTCTTTGGTATATGATTTCACCATGACTATTTGATATGTTTATGGCTGGTGTGGTAAGGGAGATAATGTGATGATTCTACACACCTAAGGAGTTATAGGTTTAAGATTAAGGACCATGCACATGGTCTTATGCATTTGTAGGTTATATATTTAAAGCTGTTGACGTTTGTTGAATACATATGGCCCCATGAAGATATGTCTAGACATAAAGTGTCTGCATCTTTCATATATATGGTGATAAGTAAAACAGTATTTTTTTTTATTGTTCCTTTAACAGGTAACAAACCTTTTGGATGTGACGGTGGATGTCTACTACATGACAGAACGAGGAAATGAGGTGGAGTTTGTCTTATCACTTGCAGAGGACGAGTGTGCTGTGTTGCCACTTCATGCTGTGCACACACCTACTGCTGAACTCTTCTTTTCTGTTAAAGGGTTAGTTTATTGCATAAACTCCATTCTCAGGATATGTTGAGTGGAAAAGATATGCAAATTTTTAGACATGATGGAAAAAATGAACCATAAGAAATATAAAATTGATAGATATCAAACTTGCTTATCAGACTTAAGTAGAGTTTTGTTGAAAGCTAAAGCTTCATATAAACTTAGATCTTGATGAAAATGATGAAACAAAGTGATTCATATTTGTGTGTGCATTCAATTTTCAAAGTTAATGCTTTTTTCCATCATGTTGATTAGTTGTCTGTAATTTGGCAGCATTTTTTAACATGAATTTAGACCTTAAGAAGTATATTATAGAACCTTTCCATATCCGTGCATTTCTCTCCTGTACGTATGCTGTAAAAAATCATCACCACTTTTTCACTCACTCAGAAATGTCATAGTATGTGTTTTTGTGGTCAGTATGCAGTGACTCTAACCCATGTGTGTGTGTGTTTGAAAACTATGATCTTAGGATTAGTTATGATTGTGGTTTGTTTCATGACTGCTCTTTTTTAGACTATTTTCATGTTTTCTTTTGACAGCACAATCAGGGGCATGATTGTCAACAAGACATATAGACACCAACAAGTTCTCTAATGACATAGAGGCTGTTTCACCGTACTTGTGTGTCCATCATTGGGAACTTTAGGTTTTTCCCCTTTAGGCTATTTAGGTAAAAATATGTGAAGATGAGTGTAAGTGAGGATTCTGATGAAAAGGTCAGATTAGAGCCTGTGAAAAAGATTGTTTTAAGATACTCTTCATTTGCCCTCTCCTTCTTACTGAGCCCACCTTCAGACAACTTTTGAGGTGTGTGACTGGGATTTAGAGGCTTAATGTGCTAGTTGGGCATGCTAGTTATAACACAGCAGTGATTACAGCAATGTTTTAAAGCAGACTTTTCAGGTTGCCTTCAGGATACATCATACTTATGTATTTTGTGTACATTTAGTGTAACATGCATAATTCTGTGTTCTTCCTTGTCTGGGGTTATCCTAAGGTTCACGAGAGAACTTCTTAAAGATAAGGACAGGTGAAGAGTCTAGCTTTTGATTGTTTTCATATTGTAATTATGAGAAACAAATTGTTGCTTTGTCAGAACTGCATCATTACATATGATTTGTGTATAGATTTTTTTATTGGTTGTGAATAATGGAAATGCATTTCTAATAGCATATTTGAAATAATTGTTTATTTTATTACAGACATTCTGTGTGCATTGTACCATTTGTGTGGCGAGGACTCCAGAACAATCCTGGTCAGGTGCAAGAACTTCAGTGTCAACCTAGAGATGATCACGATGTTCATGCCACCCCCTTTCTCATTGCCGTAAGTAGCAGTAAACCTATATCTTTCCTGACCATTAAATAGAATATTACGGTAGTCTCTTTCTTTTTGTAGCATCTTCCATCTGAAAATAACCCATGATTTGGTACCATGTGAATATCAGTATTCTTAAAGCTAAAGTCTGAGTAGCTAATTCCTTTTGCCATTTTTTTTATAGGGCAAAGGGAAAGCTTAGTTTTGAGTCTGGCATGAGAGATTGTCTGGAACTTGGCACTTATTTATAGGAAACACCTGAGAGCCTTACACAGTCAGGAAATAATTTCACTTTTCATAAACTGGAAATCTTTCACAAGGAATGATTGAATTTTCACACGATTGAATTTTCACACACTGATTTGTTAGCAATAAGCATTCTTTTCTGCATGTGGTTTTTGGAACTTTTTCAATTTTTTGTTCAATTTTATTCATTCTTTCGTGAGTGCCATTTAAGCAGATCACTGTATGGTGATTACTTGGAAGAGAGGACCAGATGTGCATATTTCAGTAGTCTTTTTATATATTACATTCATAAACATGGTGTATGCACAGTCAGTACTCATGCAGTAAAGAGATATTAATTCTAATCATACCAGTTGAAAAGTTGTTCTTTTCTGAAACAAATAATCTAAACATAGCAGTATAGTGAACTTTTGCTTATGTGTGTGTGATTTTCCCAGCTGACTAAATGTTTGGGCTGTGACTGTGTCCCTTCTTGCACTTCAGATGCATACACATTTCATTGTGTAATTATGTTATGATTTCTGCTTTTTAATGATATTTGTTCCACTATTTATATACATTTACAAGTATTTACTGTATTTATTGAAGACTTTCATTAGTCTCTGTGTGTGTTACACCCTGGAACACGGGTTAATGTAAGGAGGAACATCACAATCACAGTCATCAAAATTGTTTTGCCCTGGAGTGTGGGAGCCAACATCTTCAGGAAAACTATAATCACTGCTTTAATCTAAGCTGTCAGAGTTTGTTTCATCTAATAAATCCTTACAGTAACTGGTCATTTTTTGCCCAGGCAGCACATTTTGGTTTTACGCCCCAGTTTGATATTTTGATTGATACTGACCAGCCAGGTGGAGAAAATATGAGCAATGATATAGAAGCACTGTCTTACTGTACTCAGGATTTTTGATAGCCCTAGACTGTATGTGGCACACATGCGGTCAGCTCTAAGGCCTATCAACAGTCAGTGGGTTAACATTGATTTTTTAATAGTACTGCATTGTTGTTAATGCATTGTTATCATACCTGTATGATACAAGTATTTTACTAAGATTTTCAAATTATAGTTGAATTTAGGTCTGAAGTTGAGAAGTAAAACAAAAGGATAATGTGCCCTTGATACAGCTTTAGAGTAGCTACAGACTTTGCAAGATTTTGTAAGGAAATGTGAAGTGATGTTTGAAAGAAAAAATGAAATGTAGTTATTGGCTGATTTTCACTCCATATTTTTTATTATACTCTCCTTTCCAGAGTAAAAAGGCTTTATGTGTTCATTTGAAACATGTTCATTAGAATGATAAACATTTGTTTTCTTTCCCTGGCAGGCAACAGGAGATGTAGAACAGATTCTGTGGGAGAACACAAGCCGCCGAACCATGAAGAGTGCTCTCTACAAGGTTCAATTACGGCCATGCTTGGTGCTGCACAACCTCCTTCCAGTACCAATCTCACTAGAACCCCCAGGCACCGTCACCTCTCGAGTCATCATGCCTGGCTCATCCTTACAGTTGACAAAAGCTCGGCTGGGCTCCATGTATCTAGAGCTACAGGTGAAACACTCTGCAGATAAAAAGTTTCTGGCATGTGAAAGAGTGTTTGATACAAAGTTAACCATTGTTTTTTGGAGGGATATTACGTCACACATTTTGGGAGTAATCAAATGGTAACCTTCACAAGAATACATCTTGTGGCTATTTAGTTCATTATAGTTTCTCATGCATGTTGCTCTGTCTGCTTCCAGCTGCTGGATTATCAGTCCCGTGACTGGGTGTGTGGCAAAGCACTTGAGTCAAATCCTCCAGAATTGAGTGTCTGGACATTTGAATCACGAGGAGATATTGTTGGAGGACCTATATATCTTGATCTTGGCATGCGTGTTGCTCAGTCTGGTGCAAGCCTCTCACTCAGCCTCTACTGTCCCTTCTGGATGGTCAATAAAACTGGACTGATGTTGACTTACAGGGTAGGTCATTTGGTGCCGTAATCATATCCACCAGTTTTGTATTTAGCTTTTATTTTTTCCTATCTAAACATTACTGTTAACTAGTACATTTTTGTGCTATTGTTGTGCTCGTGCATTTTCAGGGGATAAACAAGAATCAAAGTTTATCCATATAATACTTTTAGGACATACTCAACCTTACCCTAACAGACACTGATCCTGTCTTACATATGTTCCTTAATGCTCCCAAGAACATAGCCCCTTGATCCACCCTGACTCACTTCAGCCCCCCCTGGTTTCTATCCAGTGCCATGTCAATTCCCAGGTACCTAAACACTGGACTTCCTCTAGGCCCTTCTCATTCAAAATTATACTCAGAGCATCCTTTCTCTTTTCCAGTACTGTTCTTCATTATCTTACTTTTGGTCACATTTACTCAGAACTCTTTCCTTTCACATGCTATACCAAACTTTGTCATCAGTTTATGGAATTTGTCTCTGGAATTGAACTCCAGAGCCAAGTCATGTTCAGAAAGCAGACCTGTGCATATTCTTTCCTTGCTACCCACATAATACGACTCTGATGGGATTTGACCGGTGTAGACCCTATTGCACATGGATGTGAGATGAAGTGTATTCGATTATTTGTAACAAAATAGACATTTCCCTATTAGGGGCGATCATAGCCTAGCAGTTACGTTCCAGACTATCATGCAAAATGTCCTGTGTTTGAATCCTTACTGTTGGAGTGCATTACGTGTTCTATGAAAGTGCACATTCATATGCACCATATTTGTGTATGTGTATATATTTCTTTCATCTTTCATACATATTCGCCATTTCCCGCTTTAGCGAGGTAGCGTTAAGAACAGAGGACTGAGCCGTAGAGGAAAAAATCCTCACTTGGCCCCCTTCTCTGTTCCTTCTTTTGGAAAAGTGAAAACAGGAGGGTAGGATTTCCAGCCCCCCGCTCCCGCCCCTTTTAGTCGCCTTTTACGACATGCTGGGAAATACATGGGAAGTATTCTCTCTCTCTCTCTCTCTCTCTCTCAGATTGACCCAAAGGAAGCGAATCTAATCACATTTATATTTAGCTTGTACTGACGGGCAGGCGCCCCTGGGAGACCTGGGGCAAAACACCGCCGCTAAACTGGGGAAGAGGAAGGGAAATAAAGGTATCTTTGTAGTGAGGGTTTCTGCTGGTCGCGTCCGTAAATTAAGGCGTGAAGGGAATGGCGCGTGTCCGGGGTCACGATAAGGGACCGCCATACAGTCGGAGGAATCCAACCTCTTAAGTACGACGGTACGACCCTCGAGCGCGAGGATACGACCCTTTTAAGCACGCCAGTACGACTCTTGAGAACGACGGTACGACCCTTGAGGAAGACGTACTAGTAAGGCCCTTTTGAAATGACCCTTTAAGAGTCAGGTGAAAAAGGCCAGGTCATCATATTCACAAGGGCCGTATTGTCGTGCTCTCAGAGGTCGTACTCCAGTGCTCACGTCAGTTCTGGATGGGAATAAAAAGTTTGTGATGACGACAGTGGCTGTGGTGGTGGGGATGCTGATAATGGCCCTACTGCTGGTGGAGAAAGCTTGCAGATTGTGGTGAGAGTTAGTGGCGGTGCCGCTGGAGGGAAAAACATCATAAAATCTGCAGATGATGACGGAGGATAGGCTAATGTTGGCGATGGTGGAGGGAAAGGTGAAGCGCAGAACACCTCTCGGTGGTGATGGAGGATGGACGATTGTAGCTGGTAATGATAAGGGGCGAGGGTCACAGACAGTGATGATGGTGGTGTTGGAAAAGCCGCTGCACCTGGTGCAGAACAAAGTGTTGTCGGTGTAGGTGATGGTGGAAGAGTTGGTAGAGGTGATGGTGGTGGTATTGGTGGTGGTGGTGGTGGTAGTGGAGGTAGTGGTTGAGGTAATAGTGGTGGTGGTGGTGGTGGTGGTGATGGAGATTGATTCTGATTGTTCCCTACAGCACGTGCGGCTAGTTTAATGCGGGCAATGGCGCAATATAGGAGACACTGCACAATATGGTGCAGGGGGGGGGACTGACCCTTAACGACTGTGTTACATAACGAATTACATAACAAGCGAACTGTTTACATGGACAGGGCAACAACAAGGGACGAGCTGTATAATAAATTATATGGTAAATGAATTGTTTAATAAGGCTGAGCAACAATGGCTGTGTGACCATCGGCGGCAACTCAAGGGTGGGCTGTTTTGATAACTGTTCGTTTCCCTACACCTCGAAGTTCTGGAACTCTCTACCCTGCCATGTCTTTCCCAGTAACTATGACCTGGTACATTCTAAACGTTTTTCACTTCCTCCAAAATTCGTAAATACTTTCTCTTGTCTCTTTTACAACTGTCAAGTACATAATACAATAGTAAGTACATAATATTACAGGGCGTTGGAGTGATTCTGCTGACAAAGTTTACATCGTGTCTGTTCAGTACCAACTTCGTGGCAAACTCCCGCACTAATGTCTCTCCACGCCCTTAAAGACAGGGTAGCGCGTATCCATCCCACTGACACATGTTTCTCGTTCATATTACCTGAATTCGGTCATGCGCTGTCAGTCAGTTGCTGGGACAGACCGGAACAGTTTCAACTTTTCTCGCCCGCGTGGCTGCCTATAAGCTATTCCAGCTTTCTTATCGAAAGACATATACATATGGAGACTTGGATCGTTATCACGGACCAGGTGGTTATGAAAACTGTTGTATGTTTCTACGATGTCGTCTCTAAAGTCTTCCACAGTGTAAGGTTGGTAAAATTCGTACCAGCTGAAATTGTGAGAAATGACGCTGTTGAACTGATAAGTGGGAATGAAGAGCCGTTTTCGTTTGAAATTTCACCCAAAGAGGACGGGATTAGGGATAAGTGCAGGACGGCGAACGGTGATGGAGGAGTGTGTGGCATGAGAGATGCTGTTGCCTACACACAGGTCAAGGTCACCACCTTCAATTTGAACTGCCTTGATGTTCCCCACGAACCGTACATCACCACGTACACTTAACGGTGTTAACAGCTGTTGCCCATTTGAGTTGGCATGGCCGAAGGCACCAGATAAATAATTTATGCCCGGTGCAAAATCCCAGTGAATGATAGTTACAGTGAATGATTGTTACAGTCTGCCAGGTATGTTATATCAACCGTTTCCGCTGCGACATGCAAGTTTATGATGCTTACTATCAAGTTACCAGCAGAGCCCTTCATCACACAAGGCATGTTATGGTTTGCTTACCGTACAGTACACGGGAACTGAATGATCTATGATTATAACGAACAACGGAAGGTAATATAGCTGGTAGTAAATGCTGCACAGACCCCACCCACATTCATGCTGGCACACTACATCGCACGACGTCTGTTGTAAATTTGTGATGGAAGTAATGTTCCAAACTCAGGACCGCAGGTAAACTAGGTCCGACTGGGTGATCAGTCCACGTACACTCTTGACGTGGTGAAAAGAACAATGGTAATTTCTGTATACCACTGAAGAACA
>JAUUDW010626964.1:0-11443 GCA_032361385.1 Panulirus guttatus
AAGACACCTCAATCCATGAATAGGGTCTGCACACTGACTTTAGGGCTTCTCATGACTCTGATCTCCCCTTTCGGACAGGCTGCGGAGGCATGTTCCACGGACTGACGGGCAACATTTCTAGCCGCGGGTTCCCCGGGGACTACGAGGCCAACATCGAGTGCATATGGGAGATCGACAGCACCGCCGGCTACCACATCGTCCTCACGTTTACGGACCGCTTCGACATCGAGACCAGCGACAACTGCCAAAATGACTACATCCAGGTGCGCCTATAGAGGGCATCCTTAGTCCCAACTATGTATTGCAGTATGGTACCTGAGACCAACAGAGTATTTGCATGATTAACAATTTGATAATTTGATCTTGTACCTTGTATCTTTTTAATGTTCCACTCTCGGTGGAATGACATAGATCTAACTTTATATACAAAGAACCTCAGAAAACGTTAAAACGCATATATTTTTCTTTATTAAATCTAAAATATCTGCTGTTGGTTTTATCAGAACCAAAATAAGTAACCTTTGTGACGAAAGGCAATGTGTTCTGTTTCAGTCTCGCAGAGCAAGGTTTGAAGCCAACTCTTGTTATTTTGTTTGAACATCTGTTCTCCTTGAGGCACTACGAGTGAACAAAGCTACTACTTTTCAACAAAACGCTGGGGTTCTTAGCGCAAACCAGTAACACCAGACACCAGCAAATCAACATGCAACAAAACAGATTTGATGTCCCTATGCTATAAAGTAATTAATAATTACAGAATCAGTTTACAGAGTGCGTAAGACCTTACTGATTTAGGGGCAGGGGGGCAATGCTCGTTTACACGAACATCTCTCTATGAAGTCGTAGCAGGCTCCTGAAGAAGTAATATCATCCCACTGATAGAATCGATATGATCTGTATTCCTCCTTCCTACAGGAGATCCACTCACAGCAGAGCAGCGGCCCTCACGCTGATCTGGAGTGGGTACCTGGGGAGAAGTACTGTGGGAAGCAAATCCCTCAACCTATCGTTGCGCGGGGAAGCCGTGTGAGGCTTCTCTTCCACAGCAATGAAGACGTGCAGGGCCATGGCTTTAAGGTAAGTCTTGCTGTATTCCTCTGGTCACGTGATGCTCTGACGCAGTTTGGTTTATTTGGGGGATAATACCCCCCCCCCCCCCCGCTCCTCATACATTACCGTCAACGGTGTCAAAGGCTTTCTGCCAATTCACACAATCCACCCAGCATTCTCTCTATGATCACAGTATGTGCAGCGACATGTTGGAATCGAATATTACCCTACACACGGTCTCCTGCACGATAGCATATTTTGAGAGTCTGTAAAGAGACAAAGAAATTGCTGTATATGTGTATATGATTCTTTCCTTGTATTTATTTCTGGAATTCCAGAGCTGACGAAACGTTTGACATTTGTCTTTCCTATTTTTAAAGGTGCGTAAACAGCCTTTGCGGTATCAGTACTTGATGGTTATCCGTTCCAGTGTTCAACGTATCTATTTGGAAAAAAGAACCATTTTTTATCTTCGTTATCACATCCTGTGTCTTTAGAATTTCTTGATATTGAAAAAGATCTTCGTGATTTACGACGTCGAAATTTGCCAGCATCTTTTGAATATGCATTTGGTCCCCGGGAAGTCTACGCTTCTTTAAAGAAAGAAAGAAAAGAAAAGTCTCCCTTCGCACGGCCGAAATCTCCGCGCTGGAATGAGCTTTGTCTCCCAGCCTTGTATTTGTCCCAGTTTTCTACCCTCGTCCCATATTTGTAGTTTCCAGACGAAAATTGGACCGCATATTGGAGGTGTGGTATTGTCGGATCGTTTTAAAGATAGTAAGAATTGTTTCCAATGTCTTTGCAATCGATGTTCCGGGCATGGAAACCTATTGTTCGATTATATTCCCTTTATTTGTTGTTATACCCTTTGTTTTTTCTATGTACTTTGGATTATTACTGATAACAACTCCCAAGACCCTTCCCTTCATTTCCTTTTGATAGCGGAAGTTAGATTACTTTGATAACCAGTCGTCTTTTCGCAATCTCATCTCTCTCTTTGGTTGACTAGGCTTTCTATGTAAGAATTCATTTGCCATTCATCTTGACCACTCTGTTCTGTTGTGTTGAGATCTCTCTGGATTCTCTCACAGGGAGAGAGAGAATTTAAGTGAGGAAGAGAGAGCAAGCGAATGTTCGGAGGCCGGTAAGTGCACAATGATGTCTGGGTGATGTGTGTGTGTTTGTGCGTGAGTGTGGTGGCTGTGAGATTTAACAAAAAGTAACACCAATGGACCGACAGACTGAGAGATAGATGGAGAATCGGTGTTACTGAGAGATAGACAAATGTGTCAAGTAAAGTATAAGCGTTCATATCTGCCTTTGCAGTTAGAGAACAGTAGTAGATATCTCTTCGAATAACCACAATAGAACAGTAGCATAATTCTGCCCTTTCGGTCTCCTCAAATCAGAGCCCTTCAGAGCCTTTTTAAGCCTTTTGATACATTTATTTTCCAATCAACCTGATGAATGACATTCTCTATATATTTCCCCCACAGCTAATTATGAAGACCCCCATTCCTTCACCTCCAGCAAGCTAAATGTTCCTCACCTCACGTACATAATGTCACCTGCTCCTCTTGACGTATCCTCACCCAATGTGACCCGTTTGCAGGCGTCGTGGCAGATGGTGTGTGGCAACAACTACACCAGCTCCTCCGGGTACATCGTCTCGCCCGGTCACCCAGGGAAGTATCCGAACCATGCCGTCTGCGACTACCGGATAGTGGCACCGCGGGACAGATTCGTCACCATTCATTTCTTGTCCTTCGACGTTGAGTGTAAGCCACACTTTTACCTGTGGTATTGGCGGGTGGCTCTACATCTCTCTCTCTCTCTCTCTCTCTCTCTCTCTCTCTCTCTCTCTCCTCAAGAGCTTGATATCCTGTCAATCCTGACAGTGCCACCCCTTAGTAAACCTATTGCCTCTGGGGTACATCATCATCACTCGACTCTGTCTGTTTGGTTTGAGATGTCTCTTTCCTAGCTTGACATAGTCTTCAGGGACGAGAAGAATCCTCTTAAGTTGTAATTTCACTGTAATACAGCAAGTAATGTGACTTTAGTATTCCGTTTCATTCCTCTACTGACCTCGTCCAACAACAAGTGACGCTACCTTTTTTAACCATTTCTTTCTAGACGCGGTAGACTGCAGATACGATACCTTGGAGGTCATCGAGGAGATCAACAGGTTGCACTGGCGCTCCCCCAGAACGTGGGGTCCCTACTGCAACGCTGAAAAGCCCCCTGACGTCATCACAACGAGAGGACCCACAACCCTGCGTTTCCGTTCAGATTTCATTGTGCGACACGATGGTTTCGTGGCCAATTACACCATCGAAGGTCGGTTTGCGTTAAACGGTCTTGGTATCGATGTGTGAGATATGGAGGGAGAGAGAGAGAGAGAGAGAGAGAGAGAGAGAGAGAGAGAGATGCTAAAGAGAAATTTTATGCTTACCACCTTCGACAATATGCTCTTTGGTGCCGCTGTGGACAAAAGTCGCTGGCTAGATAAACCAGCGGTCCTCGATCGGATCTCAGGAGATGTGAGTGTAGTTCACCCTTATTACTTCTCCTTTTTCCCATCATAACCTTTGCTCAGGGAGATTATCAGAAAGAGAGTCTGGGTGGGGCTAGGGCGCAGTTCATAGCTGTGAAATGCCAGACCAGTGATAAAATTGTTGCACTCTGATCCACTTTCCACGCATGGTTCTCTGGCATAGCAGAAGTAAAACCAATGCGATGCATTATTTCCACACTCTTTTTCTCCTTTATGCTTCAGTACAAATCATCTTCTGAATGCCTACTGAACCGGTGCGTTCACCAAATGGGTTTCACAATCACGCTTCCTCTGGAAGACATAATGAGCCATAGGGTCAAACTCAGGCCTTCAGGCTATCAAGCTGGGGATTAGGAAATGCCACTCACATCCTGCTTGCTTATCATCGTCCTCTGTATTAAACATACCTTTACGGCGTTTAGGCAGCCGGCCACGTCCACTGGGCTGGGCCGCAGCTCATTAAGTAGATTGATGCTATGTGTATGTCTGTAAACGGGACAACGGAGCAGTAAGTATTCTGTGTCTTCGTTGTGTTTGTGAAAACGGTGTTTGTAGTGTTGGAGGAGTGGGTGAAGTCCAGAGCTCAAGCGAGAAAGTGTAACTCGCGTATGTATGGGGAGTGTGGATTCAGATGGGAGTTTGACCGCTAGGGGTGGCGTTTAAGACTAGTTTAGGAGTACGAGGGCGGTTGATAATTGCTGCTCGAGTTATTTCGATGTGCATGTGTTTCGTTAGTGTTGTGTTTCTTTTGGGAGGGGGTTGGGCGAGAGAGGAATCTGTGACTTTAGGCTACTGAAATGTGAGGCTGGGGTAAGTTCGTTGTCTCTTCTTTGGTGCGAGTTCTTTGTGTTTTACTGTGGTCTGCAGCATCGTTTTATTGGCTCTCGATAAGTTATACGACCAAGTAGGTGAGGCACCATTTAAGATGGAAGAGATAGTTTGCTTGTAGAGGATACTAAAGGGTTCTTTGGTTCAGTCCAAAATGTGGTACCAGTTGATATTTTGTGAGCGTATAATTTACTTGTTGTCTTTGTGCTGATGTTTGTGGCGTAGGAAGTAGATGTCGTGTGTGTGTGTGTGTGTGTGTGGAATGTGACGCCCAGAGTAGCCGGTGTTTTGTTGAGTGGGAGTTTTTGGACATTCAAGGTGAACATGTTCGATTTATTTATGTCTAAGATCAAGAATTTGACTAAAGAATTTTGTGGAGACGTAAGCATACTCTATTTATGTGATAGGAATCAAAAGCCTTCCGTCTCATTGATTCTCCAGGCATCACCTCTCTTCATCATTCCTTTTGTGTACAACGCGATGTTGCAGCTCCCTCTATGTTCTGGCAACTGTATCGTAAACCCCACCCAAGGCTTGGGCCCGAGGCACATGCCTGACTGCTGCTTCCTGCAGTTTCTGTGAGGATCTCTGTCACTCGAGGATTGACCGTTATCATACCTCCTCCTTCCATCAAGCGGTAAAGCTGTAGAACTATCATGATAGGAAATAGAATACAAGTAAGCAAGCTCTCATGCAAGCTGTGGAGATCATCCGCCTCATGTCGTTCCAACCTCCGCAGAATGTGGCGGTACGGTGAACTCGCCAACGATCATTCAGCTGCCCACACGACCCTCCTACCACCACCTGATGACCTGCATCTGGAACATCACAGCGCCTGTTGGCAAGGTGCCTCATTTCAAGTGAGTAACTGGCCTGCACATCAATGCCCCACCTTAGTGTGTACATTCACATCAGTGCCCCGCCTCACTGAATGCCTGCACTTCACCTAGTGCTCCATCTCGGTGAGCGCCTAGACTTAGAGTTCCACCTCACTGAGTACCCGCACATCACCTAGTACCCCAACTCGATGAGTACCTGCACTTAGCTTAGCGTCCCGCCTCAGCTGAGTTCCCGCACTCTAACCGATGCCCTGCACCAAGTGAGTTCCTATTAAGTGAGATATCATCTTCTGATTAACACCCTTCTTCAGTTGAGTACCTGCTTTTAATCTGGTGCCCCACCACAAGTGAGTACCTTCACTCTAGTGCCCCACTGCAGGTACCTTCATTCTGGTGCCTTACCACAGATGAGTACCTTCACTCTGGTGCCCCACCACAAGCGAGTATCAGCTTCCTGCATCACCGAGGTGTGAGTACCTTCACTTTCTTCTCTGTTCCACCTTGAATGACCACCTTTTCTTTTCTCTTTCCCTTACACCCCATTTCAAACGACCTACTTGCACTTTGCCTGGTGTCCCACCTCAAGTAAGGAACATCTCATTGTCTAACGTCTCATTTCAAGTGGGATCCACATACATTGGACAAATAGGTAATCGCAAATGGTAATCACTAGTACACATTTATACTCACAGACACACACACAACCTGCATCCTTTCGGTGACCGGATGGTTACTTTGCGGGTGAAGCAGTTGACGAAACCATGTTATTTTCTGATTGCGACACAACGTACGTGCCATCTTGACACAACACCCAGAGCACCGGCCTGAAACGTCATTGTCTAGAACGTTCTTATGACACCTTTTGCCCTAATGTACCACAGAGTGAACCGTCGAATAACACGTCCTTCCTTCTCTGTGTTGGTTCAACTGCGTCATTGCCTAATTTGCCACTCTCGCCACACCACCCATACTACCTTTCTTCAACGCGTCACTGCTCACGCTTCGCACACTATGCCACCCAGTGTATAATCTCGATTACTTATGTCCTAGCCATTACCATCTTGATGTCTAAAAACTTTATAACCATACAGACATGTATACACTAGCGGGCTTCAAGTCCTGCGATATGCATGAAGGAAGCTGTGCCGAACCCTCTGTGGTTCGACACAGTCAGAGCAGACAGGGAGGTCGGAACAGTCTCGACCAGGCGCGAACAGAGACTCCGAGACCTCGGATACGAGTCATTGTATAATCCACAACACCTTCCAACGCAATGTTGCGTTTTTTTCCTTCTCGTTGGCATTGCCCCCACGTTACGTTATAACAGCACCTTACATCCGTCCATGCCACAGATTCCAAATGCTGGAGATCGAGCAGAATCACCGATGCACCTTCGACAGCGTCAGCATCTACGACGGGCACAACTCCCGGGACGACAAGCTGGTGTCCAGGTTGTGCGGGAACCACACGGCCTCCTTGCCCGTGGTGGTGGCGCACGAAAGGGAGGCGAGGCTGGAGTTCCTCTCCGACTACTCTGTTACTCACCAAGGGTTCAGGGTTGCCGTCGAGTTCACTTATGGTAAGCCAATGAAGCGAGAGACTCCAGGAGAGGAGAGGAGGCATCAAATGCAGCAAGTTCACTCATCAGAGATCTCAGTTGGGTTTGCCATTGAGTGGTTAGATAATGTTTATCAAATATATATAGAATTCCTGGCGTCCAGTGAGTCAATAATTTACATGGACATTGCTGTATATTAACAGGTGTGAGTTATATGCATGTACTTTCTGACGACAGAAACTTAATATACTTATGTATGCTCATATTCCCTCTCTCCATAGAGATACCAAAACAGGTTATGTTTTTTGAGACCGTAATGTAGAAATCGTGCCACAGAAATATTATACGATGATGCTTACATTTCTGTGTGTGTTTTGCAGCGTGCGGAGGCAACGTCAATATATCCAGCAGTGGGGCGTCCCATGTGATCAGATCTCTCGACGCGGATGGCGATGGTAAGATACTAGAACCACCATTCATTGTCCGCCTGTGATGCACATCGTCTGTCCCCAATGATGTGTCGTATGTTTATGACGAGAACGACCCCTGTGTGTGTTCTGGTTCCCCACACTCGTTCGCGCTAAAGGCGTTCCAGTGCTTACAAGCACCACTGGTGTTTCTTGTGTCATCACGAGCATTCGCCCTCATGTATAGACAACACGTCTGTTTCGGAGATTCTTTTTGACACGTCCCATGTTTTCTAGTCCAACCCTGTCAGTGTATACTTAGATCCGCGAGTGAACCGCGAAGATCTATTTTCGTTTTCCAATGTGTTAAACTAGCATGCATTGCTCTTATATGTTTCTTTTTTTGACATTAACTCACCGCTATTGCTTGAAACGTAGTTTCTATGAATGTTAAGCATTGACAAACCTTTCCTCAGGCAAATACGAACCTCTGCTCGACTGCCAGTGGCTTGTGCAAGGCTTGGCCGACCAGGTCGTGACGATAAACTTCACCAGGCTAAACCTAGAGCCACCGGGAGTCAACGACACGGATCCCTGCCCCTACGATCGTGTCGAGGTACGCAAGATGTTTACTATTTTCCTTTCTGTGGCCTTTAAGACGGCACGGGCAGCTGATTGCCCCGGTCAAGGCCATCTCACTAACGCTATATTCTAGCCTAAGACAGAAAAGCGCTTTATCGACCAGACCCTAAGGGAAGGTGTGCACCCGGAGGAGGAGGGGACTGTGGACCGACAGCCGCGACCAGGATTCGAACCTACGCGGGTGTGGAACCTCCATCCCTTCCCTGCCTCCTCGCCATTATGCTATATGATATTCATTTCATTCTCAGCATGTGCAGCGAGGCTGAATATTACCTATATCCGCAACATGAAGCTCAAGGACCTTTCTTTTCCTCTCTCCTCACCCAGCTCCGCGACGGACCATCACCCACCTCGCCTCTCATCTCCCCACGACACTGCAACTCGACCGCGCTGCCACTCTCCGTATCCTCCTCCTCCAACGTGATGCTCGTCCGCTTCCAGTCCGACAGCCAGAACCAGATGGCTGGCTTCACTGCCACCCTCACCAACACGCCACGTGAGTTTTGCCCTCATAGGGAAACATGACACTTACATACGTAGATTCTGTGTCGCGGGAGTTGCATAGAAATACACAGGAATGCATGATCTTCATACATGGCAGTGCATGGTGGACACATGCATCCGTTTGAGTTATGTGTTTGTCTCTGTGTGTGTGTGTTTTTTGTGTGTGTCGGCATGTTTATACACTTTGTGTGTACGTGTGTGTATTTTTCGTTTGTATGTTTCCAGCTTGCTTATGCATCTGTCTGTTTATTGGGTTTCTGTGTTTGTGTGTGGTGTATGTTGGCAGCTCTGTGTGTGTGTGTGTATGTGTGTGTGTGTGTGTGTGTGTGTGTGAGTGTGTGTATGTGTGTGTTTGAGCCAAAAAAATCAGTTTCATTCAAAATGCATTTCTAGTGAAACATATACACATTTTTTCTTTATACAATTTCCTTTAAAATTCAGTTATGGACTATGTAAATATTTTTCCAAGATAATTTAGTCTTTTACCGCGGGGATAATGAGAGAAACCTTACAAATTAGCTCGAAATTTCCCACTACCTGCACAGTGCAGCCGAACTCTATTTCAGGACTCCATTTTTTTTTCAGTCTAATCCTCTTTTCCACCGCTATTTTCCCACTAATGAAATCTCAGTCACTGATCAATTTTGGTTTTTGCTATTGGTCAGTTTGGAAACTCATAGTTTTTCTTCCTCAATCAGAGACGATAGCGCTAACTCACTACAGCCATTGTTGGTCTTCCTTCCTCCATGACCAGACAGACACCAGACCAGGTGGTGATCCTGTGGACTTCTTTGATATTTGACAAAAGTTTGCAGCACTGTTGGCGGGCGTTGCTTTATACAACGCACTAAGCACACTACACACCAGACCGCATCATACAAATCATATCACACTATGCCTTACCATGTACACCATACACAACACACACAAACCACGCCATGCTACTCTCCATAACAGACATCAAATCGCACCATACACTCCACAAAATACCTACACACAATACACCATGCAATAAACACCACAATTCCTGCACTATGCAGATCACATACCACAACATACCACATTGCCCTACACTTAACAGCTGAATTATTAGAAAACGTTATCTTGGCAGCAAGCACGATAGGCACAGGGAACAGATAACAAATTTTCGAATATCTTGCAGAATCCAGAGCAACCATCGTAGGGCCAGAGTACGTCAAGGCCGGCAGCACCATCAACCTTACTTGCATCATCAACCAGGCCAACATGCAAGGTACGTCACTCTCATGGGGCAAACAGTGAGCTGACTTAATATTTCATTGACTAAATGCTCGTGCCTGATATTACCCTTGAGAGATATGTGAGCAACTATTTGGCACCACTAGTAACCAATGCTTTTCTCGCTTTATAAGATGATTACTAAAGGATTTTGTCCTGCGAAAATCAGACTATGACGTTGACACATTTCTAGTTTTCAGATTCCCAACCACATTCTTTCTTTCTTCTAAATTATCAGAACCATCATTATCTAAACAGTGAACATGCTTGCAAATCTGACCAAAACGGTAAACTACCATTTCTATAATTTCCACAGGAAAGTCAGACAACTTCCTTTGCACATCAGTTAACAGGAAAAGCCATGTTCACAAAAGTTTAGAAAAAAAGTCACATTCAATTCAAATGTAGCTTCATTTCTACTTTAGTAAATAGAGCCTATCACATGGCCCAGGTTACAGAAACCGCTATGCACAACAGTCCCTTCGACCAATCGTTTCACCTAGTTTTCCTATCAATCGTATTAAAATACCTAGAAGCAAAAAACTTTGTAAACTAATCAGTCGTCCAAAAAGTAGCCAGTGGCGGCGAGAACGTAATGGTATTTAATCCTACCTCTTTCGCTAGTAATCTAAATCATATCCTCAGAAGAAACTTGTCAACTTTTGTTTCTTCCCGAGTTTCCACTGAAATAACGCTTGTAACTAGATTTAAAGATACAACCTGGCAAGCCTACAGTTGCCTAGTCTGTATCGCATGTCCAAGAGCTTTTCATTAGTAAGACGACCAGGTGTTTCTGGGATGGATTTTCTGAACATAAAACACGATCATACAAGAGATGACAGTTCCTGAGTATCTCCTCTTTCTCACCTCAGGAGAGACAGGGTTGCGCTGGATCAATCAATTACTGTATTACTTAAGATGTAAAATCCTTAACAGTTATGCTCCAGACATGGACAAAAAAATATTGTAGGCCTAAACTCATACCTCCATAATCCCTAACATTGCATAATAGGTGGTAATTACGTCACTGAAATGGCCACTCCTCTAAGTTGTTTTCGTGACAGAAGGAAAGAGACTAAAGCTTGGCTCCCTAGTATATTAAGGAATACAAAGGAATACAAAGGAATTAATACAGCAGCAGACAGTTGGGTCTTTTCGAGGCTGTTTGTGTTAGTGGAAGATATAAGAAACTCAAAAAAAGTGTGATAAAAGTTAGAAGGCATACAGATAAGTCAAGGAGAATAACTTGCGAATTGTCATGTTGACGAAGGAGGCGCAAATAATGAAAGTCGTGGACTTGAAGCGGTGTTTATCAAGTCTAATATCAAACGTACATATATATAGTATTGCTTTCAACCACTATGATTGGCTAATTGTTCCATACGTTAACAATACTGTTGGAGAAAAAGTATTTCGCCTCATTCGAGATGAATCGTTTACCCGCAAGTTTGTATCCATTTCTACGAGTAAAATCAGGCGAATCGAGTCATGGGTAACTTGATGGATCAGTGTTATCAAGGCTTTTCATCATTTCAAATACGTGTATTAGACCACCTGTTAACCTTCTCTTTTCTAGCTAAATAGATCCTAGTTGTTTAATCTGATTTCGCATCATTTGTTTCTCAATTTGGGAATCATATTGGTAGCCCGATATTGTATTCTACTATTCTGTCAAAGTCTTTTTTCTAGGGTAGGGTGACCAAAAATGAACCCAATGTTTAAGATATATACAAAAAATGAGGGAGAGAGAGAGAGAGAGAGAGAGAGAGAGAGAGAGAGAGCGAGAGAGAGAGAGAGAGTC
>JAUUDW010626986.1:0-11442 GCA_032361385.1 Panulirus guttatus
TGGGTGCCCATCCTTGGAGCCAGGAAAGCGGATGCACACGCTAGGGACCAAAAAAGCGGATGCCATCCCCAGGAGCCAGAATAATGGATGCCATCCCCAGCAGCAAGGAAAATGGATGTCCACCCCAGAAGCCTGGAAAGCGGGAGACCAACCGAGGAGCCAGGATATTGGGTGCCTACCCTAGGAGCCAGGAAAGCGGGTGCCCACCTCAGGAGCAAAAAAAGCGAATGCTCACCCCAGCAGCCAGGAAAGCGGATGCCCAACCCAGGAGCGAGGAAAGCGAGTGCCCTCTCCAGGAGCCAGGAAAGCGGGTGCCCACCAGAGAAGCCAGGAATACGGATGGCCACCCTTAGGAGCCAGGAAAGCGGGTGCCTACCCCAAGAGCCAAGAAAGCGGATGCCTACCCCAGAAGCTAGGAAAATGGATGCCCACGCCAGGAGCAATGAAAGCAGATGACTACCTCAGGAGCCAGGAATTAGGTACCAAGCCTGGAAAGCGGGTGCGCACCCCAGGAGTCTGGAAAGTGGGAGACCAACCAAGGAGCCAGGAAAATGGGTGCCTACTCCAGGAGCCAGGAAAGCAGGTGCCCACCTCAGGAACTAGAAAAGCGAATGCCTACCCCGGGAGCCAGGATATCTGGTGCCCATTCCAGGAGCCAGGAAAGTGGGTGCCCCACCCCAAAAGCCAGGAAAGCGGATGGCCATCATAGGAGCCACGAAATTGAGTGCCTATCCCAGGAGCCAAGAAAATGGATGCCCACCCCAGGAGCCTCGAAAGCGGATAATCATCCTAGGAGCCAGGAAATTAGGTGTCTACCCCAGTAGCCAGGAAAGCGGGTGCCCAACTCAGGATCCAGGAAGGCGGCTGCCCAACCCAAGAGCCAGGAAAGCGGATGCCCAACCCAGGAGCAAGGAAAGCGGGTGCCCATCCCAGTAACTTAGAAAACGGGTGCACACCCAAGAAATTAGGAAAGCGGGTGCCGTCTCCAGGAGCTAGGAAACTGGGTGCCTACCCCAAAAGCCAGAAAAGCGGGTGGCCAACACAGGAGTCAGGAAAGCGGGTGTGCATCCCAGGAGCGAGGAAAGCGGGTGCCCACTCTAGGAGCCAGGAAATTGGGTGGCCACCCTATGAGCATGGAAAGCAGATGCCCACCCCAGGATCCAAGAAAGCGGGTGTCCTCTCCAGAAACTAGGAAAATGGGTGCCCACCCAGGAGCGTGGAATGCGGTTCCAGCCCAGGATCCCGGAAAGTGGTTGCCCACCCCAGGAACCAGGAAACTGGGTGCCTACACCAGGAGACTGGAAATTGGGTGCCCACCCTAAGAGCCAGGAAAGCGGGTGCCCAACCTAGGAGCAAGGAAAGCGGGTGCCCACCCCGGGAGCCAGTGAAGCGAGAGTCCACCCCAGAAGCCAGGAAAGCGGATGCCCACACAAGGGGCCAGAAAACTGGGTGCCTACCCCATCAGCCAGAAGAGTGGGTGCCCACTTCAGGAGCCAGAAAAGCGGATGCCCACCCCAGGAGCCAGGAAAGCTGACGCCTACCCCTGGAGCAAGGAAAATAGATGCCCACACCAGGAGCCTTGAAAGTGGATGATCCCCCTCCCCCCCTCCAAGAGCCTGGAAAGCGGGTGCCAAACCCAGTAGCCAAGAAGCAGATGCCCACGCCAGAAACCAGGAAAGCGGGAGCCCATCCTAGGAGCCAAGAAAGCGGGTGCCCACCCCAGAAGCCAGGAAGGCGGGTCCCCACCCCAGGAGCCAGGAAAGCGAGAGCCCACCACAGAGCCAAGAAAGCGGGGTGCTTACACCAGGACCCAGAAAATTGCGTGCCCACCCTAGGAACCAGGAAGGCATTTGCCAACCTCAGAGGCCAGGAAAGCGGATGCCCACCCCAGGAGCCAGGAAAGCGGGTGTACACCCAAGAAGCAGGGAAAACGAATGCCCATCCCAAGAGCCAGGAAAGTGGATGCCCACCACAGGAGCCAGGAAAGCGGATGCCTACCCTAAGAGCCAGGAAAGCGTGTGCAAGGTAATCGGGTGCCTACCCCGGGAGCCAGGAAAGCAGGTGCCTAACCAATGAGCTAGAAAAGCGGGTGTCAACCCAAGAAGCAGTTAAACGGATGCCTGCCCCCAGGAACCAGGAAAGCGGGTGCCCCCAGCAGCCAGGAAAGCGGATGCCCACTCCAGGAACCAGGAAAGAGGGTACCCATCCCAGGAGCAGGGAAAGCAGATGACCATCCCAGGAGCCAGGACAGCGGATATCCATCCCAGGAGCCAGGAAACTGGGTGCCTACCTCAGGAGCCAGGAAAGCGGATGTCCACCGAGGAGCCAGGAAATTGGGTGCCCATCCTTGGTGCCAGGAAAGCGGGTGCACACCCCAGGGGCAAAAATTGCGGATGCCTTCCCCAGGAGCCAGGAAAGCGGGTGCCCACCTCACGAGCTACAATAGCGAATGCCCAACCCGGGGACCAGGAAATCGGGTGCCCACTCCACGAGCCAGGAAAGCGGTGCCCATCCCAGAAGCAAGGAAAGTGGATGGCCACCCTAGGAGCCAGTAAATTGGGTGCCTACCCCAGGAGCCAGGAAAGCAGGTGCACACCCCAGGGGCCAGGAAAACGGATGCCTACCCCAGGAGCCAGGAAAATGGATGCTCACCCCAGGAGCCTCGAAAACGGATGCCTACCCCAGGAGCCAGGAAAGCGGGTGCCCAACCCAGGAGCCAGGAAAGCGGGTGCCCAACCCAGGATTAAGGAAGTCGGGTGCCCAACCCAACAGCCAGGAAAGCAGGTACCTACCTCAGGAGCTTGGAAAACGAGTGCACACTCAAGAAATCAGGAAAGCAAGTGCCGTCTCCAGGAGCCTGGAAAGCGGGTGACCATCCCGTGAGCCAGGAAACTGGGTGCCTACTCCAGGAGCCAGGAAAGCGGGTTCCCACCCCAGGAGCCAGGAGAGCGGGGGTGCACCCCAAGAGCCAGGAAAGCGGGTGCCCACTCTAGGAGCCAGGATTTTGGGTGGCCACCCCATGAGCATGGAAAGCGGATGCCCAACCCAGGAGTAAGACGGCGGGTGCCTACCCCAGGAGCTTGGAAAACGGATGCACACCCAAGAAATCAGGAAAGTGGGTGACCACCCCGGGAGCTAGGAAATTGGGTGCCTATCCCAGGAGCCAGGAAAGCGGGCGCCCACCCCAGGAGCCAGGAGAGCGGGTGTGCACCCCAAGAGCCAGGAAAGGGGGTGCCCACTCTAGTAGCCAGGAAATTGGGTGGTCACCCCATGAGCATGGAAAGCGGATGCCCAACCCAGGAGCAAGGAAAGCGGGTGCCTACCCAGGAGCTTGGAAAACGGAGGCACACCCAAGAAATCAGGAAAGCGAGTGCCGTCTCCAGGAGCCAGAAGAGTGGGTGCCCACCCCAGGATCCTGCCTGGAAAGCGGATGACCACCCCGGGAACCAGGAAACTGGGTGCCTCCCTCAGGAGCCAGGAAAGTGGGTGTACACCTTAGGAACCAGGAAAGTGGATGCGCGCTCTAGGAGCCAGGAAATTAGATGGCCACCCCATGAGCATGGAAAGTGGATGCCCACCCTAAGAGCCAGGAAAGCGGGTGCCCAGTCTATGAGCAAAGATATCGGGTGCCCACCACGGGAGCCAGTGAAGCGAGAGTCCATCCCAGGATCCTGGAAAGCAAGTGCCCACCACAAGAGCTATGAAAGCGAGTGCCCTCTTCATGTGCAAGGAAAGCGGATGCCTACCGAGGGAACCAGTAAATCGGGTGCCCACCCCAGGGGCCAGGGAAGTGAATGCCCACACCAAGTGCCAGGAAACTGTGTGCCTACCCCATGAGCCAGAGGAGTGGGTGCCCACCCCAAGAGACAGGAAAGCGGATGCCCATCCCTGGAGCCAGGAAAGCTGATGCCTACCTCAGGAGCCAGGAAAATAGATGCCCACCCCAGGAGCCTTAAAAGCGGATGACCACCCCAGGAGCAAGGAAATTAGTTGCCTACCCCAGGAGCCTGGAAAGCGCGTACCCACTCTAAGAGCCAGAAAATTGGATGGCCACCCCATGAGCATGGAAAGCGGATGCCCACCTCAGGAGCCTAGAGAGCGAGTGACCACTCTAGAGGCCAGGAAAGCGAGTGCCCTCTCCAGGAGCAAGGAAAGCGGGTGCCCACCCAAGGAGCCAGAAAAGTAAGCGCCTACCCTAGGAACAAGGAAATCGAGCGCCCATTCCAGGACCCAGGAAGGCGGGTGCCCACCCCAGGAGCGAAGAAAGCAAAATGTCCACCCCCAGAAGCCAAGAAAGTGAATGCCCACCCCAGGAGCCTGGAAAGCGGGTCACCACTACAGGAGCCAGGAAATTGGGTGCCTAACCCAGGACCCAGAAAAGCAAGCGCCCACTCCAGGAACAGGGAAAGTGGATGCCCACCCCAGGAGCCAGGAAAGCGGATGTGCACCCCAGAAACCAGGAAAGCGGACGCCCACCTTAGGAGCCAGAAAAATGGATGCCCAACTAAAAAGCCAGGAAAGGGGATGCCCACCGAGAAGCCAGGAAACTAGGTGCCCATCCTTGGAGCCAGGAAAGCGGATGCACACCCCAGGGACCATTAAAGCGGATGCCATCCCCAGGAGCCAGAAGAATGGATGCCATCCCCAGGAGCCAAAAAAAAATGGATGCCCATCCCAGGAGCCAGGATATTGGGTGCCTACCCCAGGAGCCAGGAAAGCGGGTGCCCACCTCAGCAGCTAGAAAAGCGAATGCCCACACCGGGGGCCAGGAAAGCGGATGCCCAACCCAGGAGCGAGGAAAGCGAGAGCCCTATCCAGGACCCAGGATATTGGTCGCCCATTCCAGGGGCCAGGAAAATAGATGCCCACTGGAGAAGACAGAAAAGCGGATGACCACCTCAGGAGCCAGGAAACTACGTGCCAACCCTGGGAGCCAGAAAAGCGGGTGCCCACCCCAGGAGCCAGGAAGGCGGGTGCCCAACCCAGGAGTCAGGAAAGTGGATGTCCACCCCAGGAGCCAAGAAAGCGGGTGCACATCCAAGAAGCAGGGAAAGCTGATGCCCACTCCAGGGGCCAGGAAAGCGGATGTCCACCCTAAGAACCAAGAAATTGGGTGTCCAACCTAGGAGCAAGGAAAGCGGGTGCCCACCCCGGGAGCCAGGAAAGTGGGTGCCCACCCCAGGAGACAGGAGAGCGGATGCCCACCCAAGAAGCAGGAAAACGCATGCCCACCCCAGGAGCCTGGAAAGCGGATCTCCACCCTAAGAGCCAGAAAACCGGGTGTCCAACCCAGGAGCTAGAAAAGCGGGTGCCCATCCTGGGAGCCAGGAAAGCTGGTGCCAACCCTAGGAGACAGGAAAGCGGGTGCCAACCTAAGAAGAAAGGAAAACGGATGCCCACCCCAGGAACCACGAAAGTGGGTGCCAATCCCAGATGCCAGGAAAGCGGGTTCCCACTCCAGGTACCAGGAAAGAGGGTGCCCACCCCGGGAGCAGGGAAAGCAGATGACCATCCTAGGAGCGGGGAAAGCAGAAAACAATCTCAGGAGCCAGGAAAGCGGATGTATACCTCAGGAGCCAGGAAACCCGGTGCCCATCGAGGAGCCAGGAAAGCGGGTGCACACCTCAGGAGCCAAAAATAACGGATGCCCTCCCCAGGAGCCAGGAAAATGGATGCACACCCCAGGAGCCTGGAAAGCGGGAGACCAACCGAGAAGCCAGGAAACTGGGTGCCTACCCCAGGAACTAGGAAAGCGGGTGCCCACCTCATGAGCTAGAAAAGCGAATGCTCAACCCGGGAGCCAAGAAACTGGGTGCCCATTCCAGGAGCCAGGAAAGCGGATGCCCACCCCAGAAGCCAGGAAAGAGAATGGCCACCCCAGGAGCCAGTAAACTGGGTGTCCACCCCAAGAGCCAGGAAAGCGGGTGCCTACCCCAGGAGCCAGGAAAATGGATGCCCACCCCAGGAGCCTCGAAAGCGGATGACCACCCCAGGAACCAGGAAATTAGGTGCCTACCCTAGGAGCCAGGAGAGTGGGTGCCAACCCAGGAGCAAGGAAAGCGGGCGCCTACCCCAGGAGCTTGGAAAACGTATGCATACCCAAGAAATCAGGAAAGCGGGTGCCGTCTCCAGGAGCCAGGAGAGTGGGTGCCCACCCCAGGAGCCTGGAAACTGGGTGGCCACCCCAGGAGCCAGGAAATTGGGTGTCTACCCCAAGAGCCGGGAAAGCGGGTGTGCACACCAGGAGCCAAGAAAATGGGTGCTCACTCTTGGAGCCAGGAAATTGGGTGGCTGATGGAAAGAACACTCACTTTCTTGGTTCTTGGGGTGGGCACCGGCATTCCTGGCTCCTAGGGTGGGCACCCAATTTCCTGTGTCATCTCTAGCTGTCATGTGTAATGCACTAAAACCACAGCTCCCTTTCCATATCCAGGCCCCACACACCTTTCCGTGGTTTACCCCAGACGCTTCACATGCCCTGATTCAGTCCACTGACAGCACGTTGACCCCGGTATACCACATCGTTCCATTTCACTCTATTCCGTGCATGCCTTTCCCCCTCCTGCATTTTCAGGACCTGACCACTCAAAATCCCTTTCACTCCATCCTTCCACCTCCAATTTGGTCTCCCACTTCTTGTTGCCCCCACCTCTGAAACATATATCTTCTTTGTCAACCTTTCCTCACTCATTTGTTCCATATGTCCAAACCATTTCAACACACCCTCTTCTGCTCTCTCAACCACACTCTTTTTATTACCACACATCTCTCTCAACCTTACATTAATTACTCGCTCAAACCATCTCACACCACATATTGTCCTTAAACATTTCATTTCTAACACATCCATCCTCCTCTGTACAACTCTATCTATAGCCTATGCCTCACAACCATAAAATATTATATGGTTAAAAATCTTTTATTCTAAACAAAATTATTTAAAAAAATCATGAAATATTATGCTTAAGGTATTCTTCAAGTAAATGTAATATACATATAAACTTTATCAAAAATCTCAAAAAGAAATACAGTAATATCATTAAATATTGATGGAAAATGAAGAAAGCAGTGATAAGGCCCATACTTTCATTCTCCATTGTTTTTGGTCTCCGAGAGGGATGTGCTACATGAAATACAACTGCCCTTTGAAGTTCACCACTTCCCTGAAAGTATCTATCATAAATTTACTATTGGCTTTATTTTGTTTAACTGACCTTTTTAACATTTTCACTGTCACTAAAATGAAAACATGATTTATTTGGAACTGATTCTTTGTCAAAACTTTTCAAAGCCAGTTGTTTAGCAAGCCTCTACGAATCCTTAAAGACTCTAGTGTCACATCAGTCTGTGGAACAAATCCATTGAAGTTTCAACTAGGGAGGGAGTGGCGAGCAATACACAGCTAAGGTTTATTGTGGGTATAAGTAGATGATGCCCTCAGGGTGAAATCATCATACATCTTGTCTCTGAGACAAGTGTTTCTAAAGTGTGAGCACCAGTAACTGCCTCAGCGTGCCTCAGGCTATTTTGAGGGATAGATGCTCTTGCTTTCCTAAAGAAAGTGAAAATAGAGGTGTATGGGTGTTCTTTACTAGGAGAGTGCAACTGATCGGGAGAAGTCCATGGGAAAGCATCAGGGGGTTAAGGGTATGGTGGAGGATCTAAAAAAAAAGAATGAAAGAAAGTGTGTGTGCGAGCTGGATGTACAAGTATCAGTAAACTTCTAAGAGAATGACAAAAAGTTTTGGATGGAGGTTCATAATGCAACACAAACAAGTGAACAAATAGGAACACTGGTAAAAGGGCAAATGAGGAAAGGTAACAGGTAGAGATGACATGAAAAGGGGGTAAAGTGAGTATTTTGTGGGACTGTTGAGCGTTTGATGAATGAGTGTCAGATGTGGAATGTTTTGGGCATGGAGCTATACAAAGTATGAGAATTGGAAAGTAGCTTAATGGAAAGAGAAGAGGTGGTGAAAGCCTTGCATTAGATGAAGTGTGGCAAAGCAGTTGGGGTGGATGGGTTTGCAGATGCATTTCTTAAGAATTCTTAAGAAAGGCAGCGATCATGTTGTTGATTGATCTCTCTGGATTTTCAATGTAAAGCTCATGGAGAGGTGCTTGAAGAGTGACAGAATGCCTGTATAGTGTCATCATGTAAAGGCAAGGGGTACAGAAGTGAATAGTTAAATTACATAAGTATGAGCTTGTTTAATGTATATAATAAGTTGTATGGCAGAGAGCTGATTGTGAGGATGGTGGTAGGCACAAAGTTCTGATTGGGGAGGAACAATATGGCTTCAGAAATGGTAAAGGAAGAGTGGATCAGGTGTTTCCTTTGAAGATTGTGTGCAAAAATACTCAAGAGAAACAGATGAACTTGTATATGGCTTTTATGGATCTAGAGAAAGTGTATATGTAATGTATGCTACTCCTCGGAGGTTCATAAAAGTACACCCTCTTTAGTTTTCTCATACATACTCTTCTTAGTTCCACACCTCTATCTTACTTTATCATCTCTTCATTTGATCAACTTTCCTTACATTATATACTATCCTTGAACATTTCATTTCCAACTTTTTCACTGAGATTTCATGCCTTTCATTCAAACATCATCATCAGGACAACTATACCACTAAAAATACCAACAACTGCTTTCGCAGTCAGTGACATCTCCTTCCACACACTCCTCAAAGCACCCAAGGCTTTAGCCCCCACCCTCACCCACTCTATGGCTTACTTCAGCTTGCATGGTTCCATTGATTTCCAGGAACCTAAACCACTTCACTTAACCCAGGTCTTTTCCATTCACACTCACACTCCAACCACCCTGCTTCTCTCCACAGGTGAATTTGATAACCTTGATTTCATCATGCCAATTCTCAAATTTCTCCCTTCCCACACTCTTTTTAAGCTTAAAAACCAGCTTCTGCAGTTTCTCACTCAAGTCTGCTAACAGAGCCAAGTCTTATCCACTTACATGTTACCAAACCCCATGGGCAAGTGATTGCACCTCAAGTGAAAAGTCTCCTCTGGTAAGGATGTATCAATGTCAATGGACAGAGGAAAATACAACCTCACTGAGGATCATCTCAAACTAGAGAAATCCATCATTTTCTTGTCTGATTGTAGCACAGCCTTGAAGCTGCAGAAGCCCCAAAAAGGGATCCCAGTGTTGTATAATTAATCAATTATTATCGACTTATCTAACCTCTTACATTCTCAGCCCCGTCTTCAAATACAAGTGATTATTGTCAAACAAGCTGCAAAGAAAAAATTCCTTATATTTCCGTGATACTATACCTTTCTTAAAACACACACACACACACACATCCACATCTAAGATATTCAGAAAGAATCTAGTTGCTGCTTTGGGCCCCTTCTGGACATATCTACCACAACCTTATATACAACTGACATATCCAGTGCAAAAATTATCTATATCTATCTATATCTCTGAAACCTGTTAACTCCTGGAACAACCCCAAGGGGATAGAAATGTCAACAGAGTCTCTATAACAAGTGAACTTCAGTATGGCTTCTTAGCATTTAATTCCTCACCCTAACCAGGCCACTGGCAGAAGGAAACTCCAGCACAGTGTTTGCAGAGGCTCCTTTCTAGTTCCTGCTGAGTAATTCTACTTAATGCCCCTATCTAATGTTCCTGGTGACTACTACCATATGCTCCTACCTAATGTAAAAATCAAACTATTTAAAATTCCAGATTAAACCTGGATTCCTCAGTTGTAAAAAAACATGATGCATAAGATTGTACTGCTATCATATAGAAGTGAATTACTAAAACATCAAATAATGCATAGTATAATTCACCTCTGAACATACAGTTACTTACCTATAACAGTTCCCTTGGCACCAAGAGGGACGGAAAAACATTCACGAATATTGATCACTCTATCAAACATCTTGTAAGACACAGTGTGGTCTGGAGGAGTACTGCCCTGAAGTGGATTTGGCTGTGGAAATGAGGATTTTTAAGCTCAAGCAATACTTGACAAGAATATACTAAAAATTTTCAGCTGTTCCTATTTACATGAAACAATTACATTTCACCAGTTTCATCTGATTTGATGGCTATTTTCTTTTTTATTAATAAAGTTCTCATACATTTCTATCTTCAGTGTCTATAGGTTCCATAACATAACAGTTGTAGATCCAACTACGATGATAAGGATCAAGCATCAATTCCACCACTTCAAGAAAGAAGGCTATCCTAACATAGAAATATCTAAACTAACTTTTAGGCATAATCAAAATGCAAAAAAGAATCAACTGCACATGAAGAGTTGTTCAACCACTCTACTTGCAAAACTGTTAAAATTCTAAAATCAATCTGAAGAGCAAATGAGTTCTAACCAAAATACCGATGAAAAACTACTGAGACCCAACCTGAAACCATCTGAGAAAAATATTAGTTTCTTCCCTCAAAGACTCTATTGTGATTAATCTGAATCAGTCATGCTTGTTTCCTTCTGAATGAGATACACTGGTATTATTCTTAAACATTCAATACAGAGTAAATTACTTTGTTTCTTTTCTTTCATATATGTTTGCTATTTCCTATGTTAATAGGTACTGCCAGGAACAGATGAAGAAATGGCCTCATTTACTTGCATCCACTCTCTGGCTGTTAAGAATGATGCACAGAAACCATAGACTCCTATCCACAATCAGTCCCTCACAGACCTTTCTGTGATTTTCCTAACTGCATAATATTCCCTGGGTCAGCCCACTGACATCATTCCAATTCCTTCTGTCCCTTAAACACCTCACACCCTCCTGTATGTCATGCCCCCAGCCTTCAAAGTATCTTTCACTCCATCATTCTACCTCTTTCTTGGTTTCCCCTTTTCCTTGTTCCTTGTGTTGGAAATGAAACGTCTATGGACAATATGTAGTGTAAAGACGGTTGATCGAGTAAGAAATGATATGGTAAGAGAGAGGTGTGGTATTAGGAGTGAATTTGCGAAAGCTGAAAAGGTGCTGCAATGGTTTGACAATATAGAGAGGACAAGTAAGGAAAAGATGACTTACACGATAAACATGTCAGAAGTGGAGGGAACAAGGAAAAGGAGAAACCAAAGGGTGTGTGGAAGGTTGGACTGGATGATGCTTTGAAGGCTTGGGGCCTGAACATGCAGAAGGGTCTGAGGCATGCAAGGAATAGAACAAATTGGACCTATGTTTTTGTACAGGGGCTGGCATGCTGTCAATGGGCTACAAGAATGAAACAGCCAGGGGAAACCATGGACAGGTCTTTGGAAACTGCCTGTGGATAGGGGCTCTAGATTCAGTGCATTATACATGACAGCTTGAGAAAGGATGTGAGAAAATGAGGCTATTTCTCCGTATATTCCCGGCACTATCTTTCTGACAAGGGAAATGGCGAACATGTATGAAAAAAAAAAATATATATATATATAT
>JAUUDW010626997.1:0-11442 GCA_032361385.1 Panulirus guttatus
GAACGTTGATGAACAATCGTGGAACTATCTGATTTCCCGATGGATCGCGTTTCCCCCGTACACAAGGGGGGAGGGGTGTGTGGTTAGGTCTCATTTTACACACAGGACCATTCAGATGACAGCTGCCGGGAGGCCCCTTCTGTGGCCTTTGGAGGACGCGCTCTTTTGGCGCTGTGATGACGGTTGCTGGGTGATGGGTGCTGTGTGGTAGAGGTTGTCTTATGGATTTTCTGCCATATATTATGTATGGCGGTAAATCCACTGTGATTATTATATGTTTCTTTATTTTTTGTGACGCCTTAACTTTACGAGTGTGACGGAGGATGGGTGTATCTTGTGACGGATGTTGCATGATGGGAGGGGGTGTGACTGATTTTGCGACGGCTGTTGCATGATAGATGGGGATGTCAAATGACCCATCAGATTTCCGCTCTGCATTACCACTTTGTTATGAATCTGACGTGATAATATTCTTCCAACGTCCAGCAGGACTTCTTGTTGGCCTACTGATATAATGCCATTTCATTGTATTATTTTGATGAATCTTAAATTCCTGTCACCCATTTCACGTCCTTCAAAGTCTCCTAAACCCTTCCCGCTCAGCTTTCCACTCAGAAACCATATCGTTTCATCTAAAATAAATTTGTGTTATCTAAAGACTAAGAACCCACCTTCTTCCTTGCTCACAGAGAACCTTTTTATGTATACAGTATTTTCTGTTTATCAATGCTGTCTGCCATTCACGGTCGACCTACTTTGCAGGCGTTCTGTCTTACTCAAAGATTCATTAACTGCATGAGAAAAACGTGCGATTCCTCAGCACGACTGTACGACCCTTAGATATCGTCGTGCTCAAAGGGTCATACCATTATGCTCAAGCGGATGGAACATTCCTTTTGCCATATCCCTTAACCCTTAAAAACAGAACCCTGAAAATCACCAGCCACTCTGGCACCGCCTTACAAGTCTTCGTCCACGAAAGACTCACAACGAACTCTCCTCAGCGTCTTTCTCACACCCTAAGACCCTCTTCTGCGTCTCCTCCCACAGGTTCGTGTCCCAGCTGAGCGCTTCCTACTCGTCGACCAGGATCCACTGCGAGAACATTCCTGGCTTGGTGCGTCGCCAGCGCGTACTCTGCAAGAGGTACCCGGACGCCATGCTTGCGGTCACCGAAGGCGCCATCCAGGGCGTCCGACACTGCCAGAAGCAGTTCCAGGAATCCCGCTGGAATTGTTCCACCATCCCCCGCGACGCCTCAGTCTTCGGCAGGCATGTCCTAAGAAGTACGTCTTGGAAGTCTCTCTCTCTCTCTCTCTCTCTCTCTCTCTCTCTCTCTCTCAGCAAGCCCAGTCTCAATGCAAAGTCTCCCCGCAGGTACTCGCACGGACTTGGGTTCTCTCTCCGTCTCTACTGCTCCTGCCTAGTGGAAATATTTCGTTGTAGTTACCCGCAGGTACGCCTATTACGACAGCCAGACCTCATCACTCGTACATGCCTGAGGAGTAGGAGTTCCAGATGGGTGTGTGTATGGTAGGGTTGTTTAGTGCTTGTTGGATCATCAACACTGTTACTACATGACAACCATAGCTAACATGACCTAACCACTGCCATCATGACAGAGCCACTGCCACCACGACAGAGCCACTGCCACCACGACAGAACCACTGCCACCATGACACAACCATTACCACATGACAACCAATGCCATCATGATCTCTCCACTTCCATAACAACAACAACATCTGTCCCACACAGCCATTCATGATTCAAACCAGCCATGGAGGCATCGGCTGCGGTAGCGCGTTGCGGCGCCCCACCCTCCCCGTTCTCTCGTCGTCTGACAAAGTCCTCCACGTTCCAGCAGGTACCCGGGAGTCTGCCTTCGTGTACTCCATCAACAGTGCGGGCGTGGTGCACGCCATCACCCGCGCCTGCAGCCGCGGAGCCATCACCAACTGCGCCTGTGACCTGACCAAAGAGGTAAGGAAGTCTCCTGCCTCTGGTTAAGCTGAGGAGCTGTTCTTAGCTGACACTTTAAGGACCGGTGAGACGGTTAGCTGACATTGTAAGTATGGATGTGATGGTTAGCTGTAGCTGGAGCTATAGCTTGTGAAAAACAGCTATAGAAGCAGGTGAGAAGCTTAACTTGTCCTCAGTTATAACTGAATGAAAAGCACAGTCTTCAGCTGTAAGGGGACAAAGCTCAGCTTTCACCCAGAAAGGCACAAAGTTCAGCCTTCAGCAATATGTAAACAATGCTCAGCTTTCAGTTGTTAAGAAGACAAAGCTCAGCTTTCAGTTGTTAAGAATACAAAGCTCAGCTTTCCACATTGTTTAGCTTCTGTGTATCCTGTATATTAGCACGTCCATGTGGTATCCACATGGGAACCACGGGGCCCTATGTATACATCTGTATCCACACAGGGAGCCACACAATCCTATGTATACCCTCTGCATCCACAAAGGGGAACCACAGGACCCCATTTATACCCTCTGTATCCACGTATCTTCCCACAGGGGAGCCACCGGGACCGGGCGGGACAGTTCACGTGGGGCGGCTGCTCCGACAACATCCGCTACGGCACCGCCTTCGCCCGCAAGTTCATCGACGCACGAGACCGCCGTCAGCGGGACGCCCGAGCCCTCATGAACCTCCACAACAACCGGGCAGGACGTAAGGTGAGGGGGCGGCGGGCGGCGAGGGGCGGTAGTGGGTTGAGAGGAGCGGAAGTGGGTGGGAATGGGCGGTAGAGGGTGGTGAAAGACGTTGGTGGCACAGGAGAGTGGGTGGGAATGGATAGTGGGTGGTAAGGGGCGGGTGACGGCAGTCATGACCCGTCACCAGACGAGCGTCTCACCCAGTGTGTTCCTCCCCGCGTCAGGGCGTGCGGAAGAAGATGCGTCTGGAGTGCAAGTGCCACGGGGTGTCTGGCTCCTGCACCGTCCGCACCTGCTGGCAGACCATGGCGCCCTTCGGAGCCACGGCTCGCTGGCTCAAGAGCCGCTACGACGGCGCCACAGAGGTCACCGTCTTGCCCAACGGCGCCGGCCTGGTTCCCCGCCATGGCGACCACAAGAAACCGAGGAAGAAGGACCTCGTGTACCTGGAGGCTTCGCCTGACTACTGCGAGGCTGACACCACCTCCGGTAAGTCGAGAGAGAGAGAGACAGAGAGAGAAAGAGAGAGAGAGAGAGAGAGAGAGAGAGAGAGAGAGAGAGAGAGAACTGCACCCTCAACGTGCCTACTAACATTCCTCCTCCCGCAGGGTTCACGGGCACCGGCGGCCGGCAGTGTAATCTGACCTCGCAGGGGATGGGCGGGTGCGACCTGCTGTGCTGCGGCCGCGGCTACGACACCCGCAGGCGGCTCATCACCAGCAAGTGTGAGTGTAAGTTCCAGTGGTGCTGCTCCGTCGACTGTAAGACCTGCGAGACCTGGAGGGACCTGCACTTCTGCAAGGCGTGGCAGGAGCCCTCCCCGCGCCTCTGACCTGGCTCTAGGTAGTCAGGTCATCTCGAGGACTCGCGGTTGTGGTGCCGCACCTCTGACCTGGCACCAGCTAGTCAGGTCATCGCTGGGACATTTGAAAGAGGTCATTTCCCCAAAGCGTGTAGACGGATATGCTTTTCTCTGTGCGCTAATGGGAACAGACGCCAGATCCAGGTACTGGCTGCTCTCTCCCCGCCACTGACGTCCACGATACCCGGTGCTGTGGGTGCGCTTCATGAAGACACCGCAGACTGTAACACGGTCATCATTGTGACAGATCTCTCGGTGTTCTGTTTAAAGAACAGGCGCCAGCAGGAGCCACAGACGTAACAATGTGAAAAAGTCATTGAGATTTCTCACCACGAAACAATAGAAGGAAGAACTTTATACGAGTAATGACTGAAACTATAATTCCTGTGTCTCTAGTGAGTCTACAAACTGCAACTTCCCTTTTTCTGTGGTGGTCTTCAAGGTAACGATAACAGTGAAGGCGTCACCTACAGGCCAGCAGGAAGAGATGTACTACCGTTAAACGGGAAATTCCTTCCCCTTCCAGTACACTGTTGGAAATACACCGTTACCAAGACAGAAAGCGAACTGATTCTCTATATCTGCTCCGTACTAGAATCAGATGATCAGTTTTGTATGAATAACGTTTTCTTAAATGAAAATGAAGAAAAGAAAAAGAATTGAACGAGTGTAGAACTTTATGTTGCAGATGCAATACAGAATGTAGTAATGTTTCCTGGACATTGACAAAATCAAGAACGATTGTTATGAAAACTATCGTGGTTCCCCAACTTTGTCTATAACTTAAGATTTCCACAACTTTTCCGGACTCCATAAGCTACAGAAACAAATCTGAGACTCATACAAAGAATTACTTTAATACAGTAATGATTATGAAATCTATTTTGCAACACTGAATCAAATCTTTAACGGAAAGTGTACGCTAAGAAAAGACCAAATATGAACAAATGCCATCAAAAACTGAATCACCTGAGCATGAGTGTCAAGCATTCCCTCACGTCTCTACGATGCCCCAGTATATCTCATGATAATTCCCAAAAGTTCGAAATTACTGCGAGGAAGGTAGGGAGAGCAGCATAAGTCAAGACACTGTCAGGACACCAACATTCCCAAGGGAGACCACGAGACAGTAGCACCCTGTATCACCCCTTGTCCTTCCCTTAGTGGCAACAGTAGGTAGTACATCCCTTAGTGGCTGGGTTAGAATTCAGTAATGAGCTACACATGAGGGCTGGCCAAGCAAAGATGGTCAAAACAGTTCAGAGAGACCAATTGTCTCGTCCAGTCTGGTTACGAGTTGAACATTCAACACCCGAAGCCCAGTGTCTTGTTAGACTGGATGGCTTCGACCTGCTTTTGAGTGAGGCCCCATTCTCCACTGTAAATATCATTTATTCCATCAAGAATATAACTGTGAAGTTACGACAGTGTTGTGCTTATGTGAATAACTTAGAAACCATCGTTTTCACCTTCTCTCGTCTCTGGTCTGCCTCCTGCATAATATGATCCAAGATGATGGCTTCCTCATGTACGTGTCCTGTGTATGCCCCTCTTATTATGCATATGTAAATAACTTATCAATCTCAAGAGATGTACATATATATATGTATATATGTGTGTGTTCTATAATCAGTGTATTAGAGAATGAGGAAGTATGATTAGCCTCGAGTACGACGTTACGACCCTTGGGTATGATAGTGTTGCTTTTGATCTGACTCTTGCAGTTAGGTCAAATGCTAGGTCGTCATACTCAAGGATCGTACCGTCGTGCTCAAGCGTCGTACCGTCGGGCCTGAAAGGATTAAGATTTTGCCTATATGTACCTTATGGATAAAACTGTATAATGTAACCAGTGACAGTTATATTTACATTATTGGTTTCGTTATACGTCTAACTTATGTCATTGTATTATATGATTAACTTATTGCTTATATTGCCGGGTCTGTGTTATTACATACATCCAGCTGAGATTATTTCAATTGGTTGACCCATAATTACATTTCAGAAGAGGGTTCGGCTCCCCTTGTTACTTCCAAGGTATACATACGTACATACAACAGTGTATACACAGGTATAAATATATGATACCAGAGAGACAAGGAGAAAGACATACACCAGAAATACACGTAACATAAGCCCTAGATTAAGCACACATCTGTCACAGATGGATTAGTCCTATGGTCACACAGGAAGAAGATTCGAACATCTGTTGTGATAAATATCTCACAAATGGTTATTACTTAGAAAGCTGGTAATGGTTGTCAACATTGCACTTCTGAGCTTATGATACGGAACTTCTTTGGCTGACCCTCAGTTCACTGGTAAAGTTAACGGGATATGCGCTTAGTACACGTTCGAAGATTCTACTTACGATCATAAAGTGATAAGTATATTGCCTCTAGCCATAAATTGATCCTTAAGATGTTGCTCACAACTATAAACTAACCTAAGGATTTTCTTACAACCAATATATAAATCATACATAAATCCTTAGAGCTTTACCGACAAGAAGAGATAATTCCCAAAAAGACTTACAACCACAAATAAATCCTTAAAATGTTATAGTCATAAAGTAATCCATAGAAATCTACACCAGTTAAGTAACCCTTGACTTTACAGACAGCCCTCACGATCACATACTTAACCTGCGCCAAACTCTTACGAACACCAAAATAGAGATGATATTTAGACTTTCGTCAGTACGAAGCCAAAATAATTCTAAAATCAAATTCCCACATTTGAACAATACACAACAAAAACATCTTCATCTGTGTTTCGTAAATACGCCACACAACAATATAACTGTGGCGATAATTTCTCCTCCTTGTAAACTCAATTTTTTTTCTGTTTTTGAGAAAACTTCCCTCCCGTATTCCCTGGCAAGTTCGGGTATAATTTATTTTCTTCTCTACAAATCTCAATAAGATAGGATCTTCATCTTTACTTCCTAAGCTAAAGTTTTCTTTATCTAGTAAAGGATATAGAGAAAACTTCATGTTCTCTTCTCTCTGAAGGACTTGTGCTTCTCTTACAGACGAATTATGAAATGACTAACAACGTCAGACTTAATTCACTTCTCTCTCTTTTGAGAAATATGTAAACTTTATTCCGCTTTAGAGAAACATAGATGTACTTCTAACTTTATTTGTGAAACAAAAAATCCATCTTCAATCTGAGAGAATTGAAATGATGACCATGAAAATAACTTTTTTATCTTTCAGGAAAAATATAGTTCTTCGTTTGGAGAAGACTGTAAAGATAGCTTTGTCGTTATCTCTGAAACAAAGGCTTTTATCAGTTACTGAGGAGTATCATAATAATCTCATTTTATCCCCAGGCATTTTTTGACTTAATCTGTTGATCAACACAAGAATAAATTCATCAGTAACTCTGAGAAGAAAATTCTTGATTTATGTATAGGAATATTAAGGTAATTTTATCTTTATCTCTGAACCACATTTTTCTTTTCTCCATCTGTAGGATATATTGCAAAAATATACCTAAAGCAAAACTTCTTTCTTCATCTATAAACGAATATAGAAATAACAAAAACTTGACGTCTGAAGCAAAGGTTTTCTTCATCTGAAGAAGAATATGAAGATATATAAAGATAATAACATCTTGATCCCTGAAAGAACATTTCTTTCTTCATATATTGAAGAACAAGAAAAGAATTGTCTCTCATTATCCTCAGGGGTCTATCCCCTCAGCTCACAAACCTAGTCAGTCCCTGTATAGCCCGGTAGCCTTCCTCCCTCCTCACGACTACAACTGTACCCCGTTATGATAGCCTAGTTATCCCAAACCATCCAGGCTACAACAACTATAGTCAACCCCCTACACAGACCACTGTATGGCCCAATATCATCTACCCATCCAGGCTACTACAACTTTACTCCTGATACTTATAGAGCCCTTACCCCAACCCAGGCTGCAACCTTATAGTCGGTGTTACAGAACTACATGTAGAGTCCTGTAGCCTCACCCCAGACCAGGCTACAGCAGTAAAGTCGGTGTTGAAGGACCATATTTACAAAAGCTCCTGTGTTGTGAGGTTTGCTGAAACAGGACGGATTTGGGGAAACCACTTTTGTTTACCAAAAATTGAAGGATCTTTACTGCATTTACTGAAACGTCGAGTTAATGTATGTCAAGCCGTTGCAATAAATGAATCATAAAATCTGTTCTTCTAAGGATATCTGTCCTGTTAACGTTACAAACCTAACAAAAAGTCGGGAGTTTTGTCATTGTGGTCGATTATGTGTTGTATTTGATAGCTGCTTCGTCTTTAAGATGAAGAGAATGTCTGATCAAGATTCTCCCTAATGAGCCTTATATATGCAAGTCATAAGGCACACTTCTATGTATTGTAATAAATATGCAGAATGGGTCCATTTCTTTGTTGCTCCTTAAGTGTATCGTGATGTCAGAAGAGAGAGACACACACATACATACATACACAAACAAAGTGTTACCGGACCCCGCCCGCACTAGGTTACACCGAGAATGAAAAGTCATCTTTGGCAAGACTGTATCACTGGCAGTAGAGTCTCAAAGATCTTCTCATTCCAAAGGAGTCCTTCATTTCCCTGCTACTGGAAGTAACGCAGCCTTTGAGCTGCAGGAACTCCTGGAAAGAGGACCTGGGTAACATTCGTCCCACTTCCTCATCCACCCAACTCCCCCTCCTCACTCACCCCCGTCCCACCTCCTCATCCACCATTGTTCTGTCTTCTCTCAACACAATTTTTTTTCGCATAAAATTGCTTCTACACAAATTAGAAATTCAAACATGTTTTGTGTCACTTTTTACTTACATTTTTCCTTTAGTTTTCCCAGGATAAAATGGTGCGTCGAACCAGTCTCATTTGTCGTGAGGTGTGGTCAGGCGCAGTGAGAGTATGGCTTCTGCCTGCAAGGAGGAAGACAAAAAGCTCTTCTGACAAATGTTCGTCGCTTTGTTTCAACATAGGAACAAAAAAACACGGGTTTATCAGACTATTTTTGCTCAGTAAAACAATCAACGGATTAATTTCAGTGAAAATGTGACCAGTGATAGTAATCTAAGTCAGAAATGCATATGGAAAAACTGGAAAGATAAGTTAGTCTTTCAGAGAGAGAGTCTGGCAGGACGAGCGTCCAGTCCTGTTTGGCGGAACCCAAGACGAGAGGTCGGGGGGTGGGTTCCCGACGTGCCCCGCACACCCGTCGGACACTCACGTCGGGACGGATTACACACCTGGGCTCACCTGCCGACCCGGCTACGGTAATTACCTGGCAAGGTAACATTTACATCACTTGGCCGGGCATTACGAAAGCCTCTTATCGCGCGGAGTCATCACTGCGAATCAATCCAGAGGGTGGCAGGGAGGCGTCTGGGCGGCTGCACGTGTGGCTTGGGAGGGGCGGTGATGAGCAGGGCTCACTGTGGCTGCTGACAGTTGGTTCTCTATCATCAGATCCCACCACAATATCAACCTGGTCTCTCTACCACATCATGAACCTGATCCTCGTAGCACTTGACAATGACCTCTCGACCTCAACATGACCCCAATCTCTCCAGCACATGACACTGATCTCGCTACCACAACGTGACACTGATCCCCTACACAACCGTCCATGAGGGGGACGACACCTCTACAACCATTACATACCTTCACCATGACCACTGTTGGACGTCCCAACCTGAGTGAACACTTCCCTGTAATCTCCCAGGAACAGCCCCAATATGGCCGACCCACATGTACCTCTAACGCCCGCCTCACCAGCCTTCAACACGCACTCTAACAACCTCTTCCAGTTCCAGGGTAAACCCACCGAAGATACGAACTCACTACTGGTACACAGAATGTGTGTGAACTCATAACTGGAAGCCTTCTTGCTTTACTCACTATACCGCCCCAACCATACACACTTCAGCACTACCACCACACACACCTAACTACCACACAAATCCAACCAACACAATCACATACACATACACATGAATACACAATTCACTTCACCACCACTACCAGTACAACCACACCCTCTCTACCCCCACCACCACACAAGCCTCACCCTCTTCACCACACACATACATACATCTGGCCACCACTAACATACATAAATTCCTTGCCGCATTACCACACACACACACACACACACCTCGCCATAACCACCACATATCCCCCCCCTCAACTCGCCACATTTCACCTGCCAACCAACCACAAGGGACCTGACGTAATGGTAGGTGCCGAGGCGTGTAACAAAATACATAATGAGCACATATGTACATGTTTGACTGGGCAGCAGCCAGTGGGTGGGGCTGGGTCCTGATCTGTTGGAATTATGAGAAATCCAACCTCACCAGAGACAACTCCATGGCCACCAGCAGCTCTCCTGTTCTGACGTCTTGGGGGCTACGGTACGACCCCTGGTATGATGGCACGACCCTTGAACACTGAGGAGAGGGCCCCCTGCACGACGGTACGACCTATGCGTACGACGCACGACCCCTTGAGTATGATGGTACGACCTTTGTTCTGATACCTTAAAACGATGACAAGGATACGCCATCATGTCTGCGAGTCGTATGGTCGTGCTCAAGGATATGAAAAGCAGTCTGGGAAGGAGACAGTGCCACGTAATCTCGACCAGGTATCGGTCGGTTGGGTCGAAATTATGAGAACTTCACCTAACTTTCACAGCAGTCGAGGTTTAACCAGATGTTCCAATAATCTTTTCGTATCATATCGCTCGTAACTACCGTTAAACATCGCGCTAACTGCAAACTAATGTTAACCAACAGCCGACAGGCCTAGAGGCTGCCATCCCGTGCTATTCCCAGCAGCAGAACGACTTAGTTTGTTCCGACTACACACCTCAGCTGCCAGGGCAACTAAGGTGAGGTGATCACACGTTATATATATTTCTTACGAGTGTTTTACTAATATTTACATAAATCAAACCCACATTTCTCCTGATACACATGACCCTCACTACTGTCGTCTTATTCAGTATTGCAGAACAAAATCTAATGACCCACATCACGCCAAACAACTATATCATCGTGTACTTTAGACGCACAACTAACGTTGCAAAACGAAACCATTCAATATCCAAAGTTAGCTTCGACGCGCAGCTAAACTAGTCGTTCGCCAGAGAAGTATGAACATTATGACAACGGAAGGGAGAGAGGGTGACAAACTGGGTTGGCCGGTTGCCTGGCTAAGGCTCGAACCCTGGTCCTTTCATAACACTCTCTATATTTCAATGAAGGTCCAGCAATGATGTGGACTATCATACCCGACTGGAGCCTCCAACATATGAAAAGACAAACTGCACAAACAAGAGAGAGGAAGGTGCGGGGCGCCACAGGAGACAATGCCCACAGTGACCAACCTGCTGTAACCAGAGGAACGAGTTACCGGAACCATCGTGGTGGAGGAACGTGAAGGGATCAACCCTCAAGGTTGGTGATCCGGTGCGGCCACCTCAAGGTCCGGCTGGTGACTGAGGTAAGGAATGCTGGTGACTCCTCTCACTCACCAGCCGCCAGCGGGTCGGTAGGACAATAGGGTAGTTTGCGCGGTAGTTTCAGCCGCTCTGAATCACCATTTCCGACCATTACCACGAGTCGAATGGCCAACACACATCGACAACACACTTCAGCACATAAACACTCGAGGTCTAGAAAGTAACAGCGAGGGAAACGGACTTGGACTTAGAACGTAAATAAAGGACATACGAGTTGTCGAATCAAACGATCGCTTGTGATGTTTACGGGCGAAATTCTCTATATCTTATGGACACCGACTAGTAGTAGTAGTAGATCTGTGAGATTATACTACATATGTATTTCATGTGTGCATTGTGGATCATCGTATATATTTGAAGGTGAAATCGCACTTCAGTAGGAGTTCTTAAGGTTTATCTAA